>JAACNH010004639.1:0-23236 GCA_019447015.1 Hymenochirus boettgeri | reverse complement strand
TTACTGTGAACCCCAGGGATAATGTTATATGAATGACTAGTTACTATAAACCCCAGGGATAATGTTAAAAATGACTAGTTACTGTGAACCTCAGGGATGATGTTATATGAATAACTAGTTACTTTGAATTCCAGGGATAATGTTATATGAATGACTAGTTACTGTGAACCCCAGGGATAATGTTATATGAATGACTAGTTACTATAAACCCTAGGGATAATGTTATAAAAATGACTAGTTACTGTGAACCCCAGGGATAATGTTATATGAATGACTAGAGTTACTACTCTGCGAGCTCCCAGGATAATGGTATATAAATGACTAGTTACGTGAACCCCAGGGATAATGTTATATGAATGACTAGTTACTATGAACCCCAGGGATAATGTTATATGAATGACCAGTTACTGTGAACCCCAGGGATTAGGTTATAATAATTACTAGTTACTGTGAACCCCAGGGATTATGTTATAAGAATAACTAGTTACTGTGAACCCAAGGGAGTATGTTATAAGAATGACTAGTTACTGTGTATTCCGGGATAATGTTATAAGAATGACTAGTTACTGTGAACCCCAGGGATTATGTTTATAAATGACTAGTAACTATGAACCCCAGGGATAATGTTATAGAATGACTAGTTACTATGAACCCCAGTGATAAGTTATATGAAAGACTAGTTACTGTGAACCCCAGGGATTATGTTATAAATATGACTAGTTACAGTGAACCCCAGGGATTATGTTATATGAATGACTAGTTACTATAAACCCCAGGGGTAATGTTATAAAAATGACTAGTTACTGTGAACCCAGGGATATGTTATATGAATGACTAGATACTTTGAATTCCGGGATAATGTTTATGAATGACTAGTTACTGTGAATCCCAGAGATAATGTTATATAAATGACTAGTTACGTGAACCCCAGGGATAATGTTATAAAATGACTAGTTACTATGAACCCCAGGGATAATGTTATATGAATGACCAGTTACTGTGAACCCCAGGGATTATGTTATAATAATTACTAGTTACTGTGAACCCCAGGGATTATGTTATAAATACTAGTTACTGCGAACCCCAGGGAGTATGTTATAAGAATGACTAGTTACTGTGTATTCCAGGGATAATGTTAGAAGAATGACTAGTTACTTGTACCCCAGGGATTATGTTATATAAAACTAGTAACTATGAACCCCAGGGATAATGTTATTTGAATGACTAGTTACTATGAACCCCAGGGATAATGTTATATGAATGACTAGTTACTGTGAACCCCAGGGATTATGTTATAAATTTGACTAGTTACAGTGAACCCCAGGGATTATGTTATACGAATGACTAGTTACTATGGTCTGGTGGTACTTACCGTGACTCCAGTGATCAGATCCCCACGCTGATCAGTACCGTGTCACTGATGGTCTCCTCCGTATTAAGGGGTATTGGATAGTGGAGTCATCGCAGAAAAAACCCCGCTTGACTGGTGCCACCAAACCCAACTCACAAATCAGAAATGGCAAAGAAACTGCAAAACAAGGGAACCCAGATAAAGTAAAGACATTGCCTTCACATTATTTACAGACACTATGGCAGCTCCTCTTTATATACATCTACCTTGACTGTAGCAATTGTTAATTCTTATTATAGGGAGCTGCCTATTGTACTGTCATGAGCATGGAGAAAGGATAGAGCTTGGCCCACCAACCCCTACTATACCACCGGGCAGAAGAGAGCCCACTAGTGGCAATCGCTTTCACTGCAACTGCTGTCAGAGAAATACATTTTGTGTGGTTACAATATGCACAAGGTTTCTTTGTTGCCCTTTACACTGAATCCCACACAAAAAAAAAATCTCCCTTACCAATATTACTGATATTCTCATCTCCTAACTTCATTCATTCAGATCTGGGTCAAACTTGGTGGCGGAGAGGGATGGGGGTGTGATCAATATCAATCCATAAAAATCTCATATTGTAGGAGTTGCCATGTTAATTGTCACATGATTATAGATTTCTACTAATGCACAGAATCTCCTTTAATTTACTGTTTACCAGTTCCAATAGCAGCTGAATCCCTGTGTATACATATCTATATTGGCCGCCTTGTCCAATCATGTTGAAATCAGTATTAATATAATAATTCATATTTCATGATAAATTTATCTATATGAATATAATTGAATATCAATGATCTAGGTAATTCCACAGTGTTATAAATTGTCTCTTGTATGAATTGTTTATTGATTAGACATATTGATCAAAAAGAACAGTTGTAGTGTGGGCAGAATTAAACATGTATGTACAGTTTGGATGTATTTACAGTATGTATGTATGTACAATATGTATTGTATGTTTGTATTTAGGTACATATATTGTGTGTACAGTATGTATGTATATATGTACAGTATGTACTGTTTGTAGGTATGTACAGTATGTATGTACCATTTGTATTTATGTACAGAGTATGTTTTTGTACATTATGTATTAGTTTTATGTACAGTATGCATGTTTGTACATTTGTATGCACATTATGTATGTACAGTATGTATGTATGTTTGTCATTATATATGTACAGTATGTGCAGCATGTATGTACATATGTTGCATGTATTGTATGTAAGCATGTATGTATGTACAATATATACGTTTATATTTATATAGTGCCACTTGGGGACGCAGTGCTGTACAATTACTAGATTGTAAGCTCTATGGGGCAGGGACCTCCTTTCCTCTTGTGGCAAAGCCTAGCACTTCTATTTATATAATTTATATATTTATGTACTGAACTATCTATTTATTTGTTCCCCTTGTATGACTTTATTGTATTTCGTTACTGTACAGCGCTGCGTCCCCAAGTGGCGCTTTATAAATAAACTATACATCATACATACATACATACATACATACATACATACATGTGACCCGGTCACATGATCAGACATTTTCAGATAGTCAGTCTCTTATGACCTGAGCAGAATTGGATTTTCCTACCTGCCATAAAAAATAATAAACCAGACAACGTTTGGGCCGATTTATTATGCAAATGATCATATTAATAATAAAATAAGCTGCATGAAAGCGTTGCAACAGATTCCTACTTATGCAGTTCTTCTATTCCTTTCAGCATTGCTATCAAACAGCATGAGACTTGCACAATTCGTCACCTCTGAATGTTCTTGAACTTGACATCTCTGCAATGTATTTATACTTCATACAAATAAATCCCACACCCTGAGATCCTTATACCTATTGTATCACAATCTAATACATTCTTTTTTTACGTTGCCTTTAAAGACATTTATAGCACGAGATGCGCCTGACTCAGTATTTCCTATTGGATCACATTACCCCCTGCATGATCTGTATTATGTATCCAGAGAACAACATAGACATTATCTTACACATAGTTACTGGTCTCTGCTCTGCACGGGATAGGAATTACATTTACATCCCCCCTCTGTGCTTGACCTTTACAGTAATAATTTCACTTTTGAACTTTATTAACAGTGTTCTTCCACTTGGGTACAGAACGCAGTAACATTCAGACAAGGGGGTGCAAGCATAGGACAAATATCTTTATTAGATATTAATACGCCAATAAGCAAACTGATTGCATGTTGTTTTAGAATTATATCACTCTCCAGATATTTAAGGAAAAAGATGAGTTTTCCTGTGTTGCCAGCATGTTCAGACAGTTAATCTAATTTTGTATTTAATTTATTGGGGCTGCAAACACACTGAGGTTCAAACAATCACCTTACTTAGTCTTAAAAGTTAACCAGACTAGCATTGGCTGCTTGTGCTGCAAACCTGCTCAGCCAATCACCTGTTCTGCCTTAACACAGTGCCATTCTTCAGTTTTACTCACCTATACAGAGACACAGCAAATCCAGGCAGATGAGGTACCGTCTGGATCCATGTGGCGTAGGAGATTTAGACTCTTTCTGGACACAGTGACCCCCAACTGTAACTTCAGAACACGAGGGTCTGGACACCAGTCAGGGGCACCCCCGGGTGTAAGGTGCATGTCACCAGCCAGATATCTACACTCTTGGCACTGTCTGCTAGTGACGTTCTATGCCCGGCACTCAGGATGCATGCTCTGCTAGTCCTCTACAACTTTAATAATTTTGCCAAGTGTCTGAGATTTTCCTCTTTTGTCGTTTGTCTGCTCTGGTTTGTTCGCAAAGATCCCCGTGCCACCTGTCACCCTCTGCCCACTGGTTTGGCAGCTTCTCTCTTGCTTAACCTGCTCGCTGTGCTTGATAGAATCAACTCTGCAAGTTTCTCTGCCAGCGAAAGCAATAGATAGAATCAGCGAGAGGAAGAAGGGGGTGAGGTTAGAGGGAGGGCTGAGTGCAGCAGACAGGGAAGGAAAGAGAGGAGAGAGATAAACTGAGAAAAGGAAAACAGAGAAATCCCCAACGGCCATTGTCTCTAGGGAACATGCAATCTAGTACAGCACAGTATCTTAAAATATGGACAATATATATAAACAACTGTCAACGCCCAAGCAAAGGGATATATGTAGTGCAGTGTTAACCTCAGACAAAAAAAACTTGGGGGCTATAGTTCACTTCTACTACTAGTAGTTCTTCTGCTAAAGATCTTCTCTACAGATCACTATTACTACTAATCCTACTGTAGATCTCTACTACTGTTACTATAGATCTCTACTACTATTACTATGATCTACTACAGATCACTATTACTGCTAATCCTATGTAGATCTTCTACTACTGTTACTATAAATCTCTACTACTATTACTATAGATCTCTACTAACAGATCACTATTACTGCTAGTACCTCTACAGCTGTAACTACTATAGAGCTCTACAACAGAACACTATTACTGCGAGTACTTTTACTGCTACTACTAAATTAGATCTCTACTAAGGATCTTACTACAACTGCTATATGGCCACTGCTACTACTATAGATCCATTCTACTGTTACTATAAATCTCTACGAGGGATCACTTCTACTGTTAGTGCTTCTACTGCTGTTGCTTCTACTAATATAGTTCTCTACTATAGATCACTATAACTGTTATTACTTCTATTGCTAAACCTACATAGATCTCTACTACTGTTACTATAGATCTCTACTACAGATCACTTCTACTGCTGTTCTACTACTAATATAGTTCTCTACGCAAAGATCACTATTACTTGCGAATACTTCTATTGCTACTACTATATTGATCTCTACTACCGATCTATACTAATACTGCTACTACTATTATAGATCTCTACTATAGTTTATTATTACTAGTAGTTCTTCTATTGCTACTGCTACTATAGCTCTCTACTACAGATCACTATTACTGCTAGTACCTCTACTATCAAACTACTCTAGAGCTCTGCTACAGATCATTGTTACTGCAAATACTTCTACTGCTACTACTATATTAGATGTCTACTATCGATCTATACTACTACTGCTAGTATGTCCACTGCTACTACTACTATAGATTTCTATTACAGTTTATTATTACTAGTAGTTGTTCTATTGTTACTGCTACTATAGAGCTCTACTACAGATCACTATTACTGATAGCACTTCTATTGCTACTACTAATAATTGATATCTACTACAAATCAATACTACTACTGCTAGTACATCTACTGCTAATCTCTACTACAGTTCACTACTACTACTTCTATTGCTACTGCTATGATAGCTCTCTACTATAGATCACAATTACTGCTAGTGCTTCTACTGCTACTGTACCACTACTATAGATCTCTTTTGTGTACCACTATTGATCACTGCTACTGAAAAAACTTCTACTACTACTTATTGATCGCTCTTACATATCACTACTACGATCCTACTTTCAATACTACTATAGATTACACTACTGCAGGTTTTTTTTTAACTCGTTATATTGTGTTTCCAAAACATTTAGAAATAAAAACAATTTACATTTCTAGTTATTTGGCAATACAGTCATTTGAATTCAGATTGTGTAAATGGAATTAGACTAGTCATAATTCCCATTTTTAATATTTGCTCATTGGTAGATAGATATCTTGGATCTTCCAAATAAAACTTAACTTAACTATAGAATAAAAACCTAGTAAAATAATAATAAAATGGAATATATTAAAATAAAATGAATACTCGCCTGTTATCGTTTCTTTCAAGATTGAGTCCCCGCTCGCCCACCGGTCCGGTTCCCCTCTGCCGGGGGCTCCCGCACATATAAATTCAATTTGATCGTTTATCGTATATTTAATCTATAGTATTAGGTGAGTTCAGCCAAGCACCCCATATCTTTTGGAGTTTGTCGGGGCGTTTCTATGTTGGTATGTAATTTTGAGATACGGTAGATCATTATTAATTAATTTGATCCTTTTTTGATTTTTGGGGGTTTATCAGACAGCCATCGCATAATAATTGTTTTCCTGGCATAGAACAGTGTGGCCCGCAGGAGAGCCTGTTCGGCCGCAGACCAGATATCCCCGTCCAGAAGCCGAATATACACGCTCTGGTGTGGGCTGGGATGGCTGTGAGGTGACCGATCTCATGGTTTGAGTACTTCCAGCCAGAAGTTACTTACTTTAGGGCATTCCCATATAAGGTGTAGGAAGCCGGCCTCCGGGTATTTGCACTTGGGGCACATAGAAGTTCGGTTGGTGTTTATGTGTATAGTGGGTGTGTAGTTTGGGTGTAATATCTTTAACTGGATTAAACTTATTGTTTGCTGCTGGTGAGACTTGGCAGTGTGCATTAAGGATCTCGGGCCAGAGATCTTCAGTTAGCCCTGGTAGATATGTGGACCATTTTGTTTTAGCTTGTTCTAAGACTGGTTGTGATCTAGCGTTATTAAGCAGGTGTATAGTTTAGAGATTATCCCTTTCATCCCCTGGGTACGGATAATGCCGATAAACCGGGTGTTTTGATATGTTATCAAATTTTTTTGGCAAGGATGCCCTCAGTGCATGTTGCAATTGGAGGTATCGGTAGTACAATGTGTTTGGGATTTTATACTTATCTTGGAGCTCTTGGAAGGGGGTCAGCTGTTTTGTTTTGTATTATATTGCCAATTGTAGTTTATCCACTTCTTTCCAAGAGTGTGACCGGGTCGCTGTGGAAGGTTTTGTTGTTCCAGAGTGGGGTATGTTCGAAGAATCACCGGGTTGGAGCAAATGGTTAGTGACTCTCCATACTCTGAGTGCTTGATGTGTATAGTGGTGTTGGGTCCTATGGTGTGCAGTTTCGGGGCTGCGAGAAATGCCATGTATGGGCTTGTGAGGTATAGTGACATCATCACATCAGATGGGGTTGGTGGGTTATCTGGGTTGACCCAACACTGTAGGTGTTCAGTTGCGCTGCCCAGTAGTACAATTGTAGATTTGGCATTGATAATCCGCCCATCTGTTTGGGCATTTGTAGGATATTTGTCTTAATTCTTGCATTTTTATTGCCCCAATAAAGGAGAGGATAAGACTATTTAATCTGGTGAAAAAGGATTTAGGAATATAAACCAGGGAATGTTGTATTACATATAGAATTCTTGGTAGTAAAAATTTTTTATTAATTGCACTCGTGCCCATAGGTTGAGGGAGACATGTTTCCAGCCAGTGACTTTATTGCTTGGTTTCTATCAATGATGAGATATTCAATGTATAGAATTGCTGGGGGGATTTAGTTATAACTATACCTAGGTATTTGAAATGGGGCACTATAGGTATGGTATATTGCTGGGTATTCTGTGTTGGGGAATTTATCTAGTTGGTAGAGGGCGACTTATCCCAATTGATCGTTAGACCAGAGTGTGTGCCGAATACATTTATTATTTGGAATGATGTTATGAGTGGGGCTCGGGGATTCTCTAGGTACAGTATTATATCATCAGCTAGAGGCCCATGCGTTCCTCGTACTGATCTATTCGAAAGCCTCGTATGTTTGCATTGGTTCGAAGGTTGATAGCCAGGGGTTCAATCGCTATCCCGGAGAGGTAGGGGGACAGGGGGCATCCCTGTCTGGTACCTCTCTGTAATGGAAATATCGATGATACCTCCCCGTTTACTGATACTTGGCCTGTAGGTATGCATATAGTAATTGACCATCTGATGAAATTGTGTCCAAACCCAAAGTTCTTCAGTGTGTCCCATAAAAAGGGCCATTCGACAGAATCGAAGGCTTTGCGAGCATCGAGTGAGAGGATTATCCGCTCACCGGCATTATCGTGATTAAGTTGGGTTTGTATATATGTGCGACGTAAATTGATTGTGGTTGATTTGTTGGCATGAATCCTGTCTGGTCGGGATTGTATTTGGTCGTGATAACCCTTTTTAAACGCTGTGCTAATATTTTTGCCAGAGTTTTATAGTCTGCCGTCAGCAATGATATCGGGCGGTATGACCCGCATTCTTGAGGATTTTTCCTCGGTTTAGGTATTACCACTATAGTGGCGTTATAGAGGGATGGGGGTAATGATCCAGTTATAAGGAGTCATTGTACATCTCTAGCATAGGGTGTAATAAAGATTTGTCATATTTTTGTACACTTCTATCGGGAGTCCGTTCTGGACCTGGTGCTTTCCCATTAGCCATCTCTCCCAGGGCCAGTTCTTCAAGTGTTATGGGTGCGTCTAGATAAGCTTTTTTGATCGGTTGTGAGTTTGGGGAATTGTATATTGTATTGTATATTGTAGATATTGAGCTATTTCTTGACTGTGCTTGTTTGGTTTGATGCATAAAGTTCTTGATAGAAGTCATAGAATACAGATAGTATCTGGGGGGGTTGAGTATACCAGTGATTGTTGTGTGTTTTGTATAGCAGTTATGGTGTTTGTTTGAAAATGGTCCTTTACTATGTACGATAGCAGTTGGCTGAGTGCCCTCCATTTTCAAAGTAGTTTTTTTTGATGAAGAATTGTTTGCAGTTTGCCTTTTCTATTTGCATATTGTTATATAGGCGTTGCGTCTGTAACCAGGTAGTTTTAGTTGCTGGGGTTTGCTGTTGTATGTAGTCCTTTTCTGCCTGCAGGAGTTGGTTGTCAGTATATTTTCCTGGTGTTGTGAAGTGCGCGTAATATATGATAGTGTTGATGCAGTCTTCCTCTCAAAGTGTTTCCCACACATTTTTTGGGTTGTTACTCGGGGGGTTTACAGCAAACATTCCTCCAGTTGTTCCGGAATGACGTCCGGTGTCGGGAGTTGGGTAAGCCAGAATGGGTTAAATTTCCATGGCTTTGTCTGTGAGATGGTGTGTAGGGATGTTTATTCGCATCAATATCGGTGAGTGGTCGATATTCCGCGCGGAGGTGAGATATATGTGTAACTAAGGGGACTGTTTTTTTGGTAAGGAAAATGTAATCTATTCTGATAATGAGTGGCAGGAGTGTTCTTTAGTGTTTGGGAATCTGTGTCCTATATCTACCCATGGCCACAGCTCAATGAATGAGGCTAACGGAGTTATATGTAGTGTTTTGTAGTTGGTAGAAGATGGTGTAGTTTGAAGGCGGTCTTTAACCGGACACACAACTGTATTGAAATCACCCATACATAAGGTGGGCTCAGGGTGTCTAATCAGTATCGGGGTGATGCTCTCCATCACAGATAGACCGGTATTCGGGGGGTTGTATATGCCGAGTATAAGCATTGGGAGCTTTCTATTTCGGCTAGAACAATTACATATCTACCATATGGATCGTTTTGACCATGTGTATCTTGTATTTGAGTGTTTTCCTAAGGAGTATGGAGACTCCTCTTGAATAGGTCAGCAGACACTGTGCGCCGCCCTCCACCCAGGGTTTCTGTATTGTTCTGGTGGTCGTGCGCACTAGGTGGGTCTCCTGCAGACACACCACATCCGGCCCATGTCTGTTGATTGCTGAAAATACTTGGGCATGTTTATTTGGATGACCAAGTCCCCTAACATTCCAGGACAATATTTTAGATTAATGGCTGACTCACCCGTACTTATGGTGCTTGAGTGCGGATTGTAGGTGGCCCCCGGCTTCGGGCCCCCCCCATCCAGGTTCGATCGGAGATCATCTTCTGTATATATATACAATAGGCGAGATAACTACTACTGCAGTTAATGTTACAAATCACTACTACTGCTAGTACTTCTACACTATAGTTCACTAATGCTGCTGTTATGAATACAGTTCAATTCTACAGATCACTGTTGCTAAAATTCAATACTACTAATTACAAGGGTCAATGTATACTCAATAACGCTATATATAGTTTTTGTACATCCATACTGCAACTTAAGGCCAAAAATAGAATACATACAAACAATTTTAGTGCACGGATTCTCAAAACTACAACTCAAAACAACCAGCATTCCTCAACTACAGAGGGAACTGAGGGAATGCTGGGAGTTGTAGTTTTCAAAACATCGGAATGCACACCATTTGATAATCCCGTTCTGGTGCACTCACCAAGCCCCGATATATTTGTTATATCTCCATTAGGTTCAATGAGCCTACCATGAACCATGGATAAATGAAAGCAATTAGTTAAATATATTCTCCAGTTATTTTAAGTCCCCATGCCAAGATGCTTCCTGTAGTTGGGCCCTAACCTCCAGTAGGTTGCCTTATGGGTTGCAGTACTTTCCTTATGGGTTGTATGAGCTCATTTGGATTTGGTGCAGAAATCTCATCAAACCCTTTAAAAACATTATGCAAATTTTCAGAAATGCAATAGAAAATCATCGGCTTTGTGGCTGATTTACTGTCAAGCCCTTGAGGACGCATCAAATCCCACACTGGAACACTTACCTTACCGGTGCTCCACTTGCGTCTCTTTCTCAGCTGGCATTGGTGTGCAAATGCCAAAGAAGGACGGGACTGCGCCCCTGACAGCTGAGATGGAGCCGAGTGGAGCATAGGTAAGGTAAGCGTTGCAGTGTTCCTGGGTATTCTATTATTCACAGGGAGGTGGGAATAAGCTAGTAACTGACATCATTGAGGATTCTACAGCCCCAGCAGCTTCCCTGCTTCAGATAAATTTTATTTTTAACTTCCTCCTTTATTCTCCCAGTGTGCTTTGCGACATGCTCCTCCTCCTGCCCAAGGCAAGCACATTAGTGATGCACACTCTTCCTGGTGTTCGCGCATAGCTCCCTCCTCTTTTTGCTGAGGCCAGTGCACTCACAGCATAACAGCCTTCAGGTGGCAGTAAGTCTTTATAGTGTATGTGTAAGATAATATAGTGGATAATGCAACCCCAACTGTAATAAGGATATTAGAAGCCCCCGAGGAGTTCCGTGACCATATAAATGCACGAGACGCAGGCCGAGTACCTTTTAACAGGACACGGAACTCCAATGTGACTTCTAATATCCCTAAAATTACAGTTTGGGGTGCATTATTTATTATAACCTACCCTTTGTGGCATCTGGTCCTCCTGGAACTGTAAGATTATAAGGCTATAATCTTACAGTTCCTCACATAGAAATCCTTACAGGGGTAGGTTATAAGCTATAGACTAACAAGTAGGAAATGTACAGTAGAGTTGTTGAAAGGTTAAAACTAGAAAGATCTGAGAAAGAAAATGAAAGTATCTCATTTAAAGGGCATGTCCACCCCGAAATTTAACTTTTGATATGTGGTAGGGCATGCTCCCCCAGCCCCAACCGCATTAATATAAGTCCCCCGATTCTTACTTACCTGCCCTCTCTCCTCCGCTGCAGTGTTCAGGCCCTCTCTTGCATGAATTGAAAGCAGGGGGCGGGACCGCAGCCGCGTCCATGATTGGCTGAGAGCAGGGAGGCTGCACTGAGCATGCCTCAACCTTGATGAGGTTGAGGAAGTCTCAGGCACAGCATGAGTCACACACTGCTCCACCAGCAGTTTCCTGGGCACAGCAGGGAACTATTTTGGCAGGAATGTAAGGTAAGGATTGTTTAAACTACTTGATGTGGCCAGTAAGGGGTTAAATTTAGTTTTGGGGGGGACATGCCCTTTAATTACAATCTAGGAAGAGAGCAACAAATGTGCAATCGTACAATGTGCAATCTTGGCCGTAAAACTGACAATCTTTAAAAGGCACATTATCGCTACTTAGTGCCCAGATTGCCGAAAAGTTATGGGGTCCATACAAGTAACCAGCAACAGACAGAGCCAGCATGGTATTGTCTTGTATAAAGAGAGGTATGGATTCAGAGGAGGAAGATTTTATTCTCCCCTTTACAAAGCATTGGTAAGGCCTCATTTGGAATATGCAGTGCAATTTTGAATCCTGTGTACATAAAGGACATCTTTAAAATGGAAAGGGTTCAGAGAAGAGCAACTAAATTAATAAGGGGATTGGGGGCAGTCTTGAATATGAAGAGAGACTGGAAAAGTTAAAATTATGTATGCTGGAGAATGGCGCTTGCGTGGAGATATGATTACTGTGTATAAATTAACAGGCCATACAATAAACTATCTGGGGCATTGTTTCTCCAATGAACATGACAGAGGACACGTGGACCTCCCTTAAGACTTGAAAAAAGGTTTAGGCTTCAAGTTGGGAAAGGGTTTCTCACTGTGAAAACGGTAAGCTATGGAAACTGTCTTCCAGTGGACGTTGTAATGGCAGGTCATTGGTCAGTTTAATAAAAAGCTGGATGAGTTTCTGCAAACAAGGAATGTTACAGTTACTGTATTGATACATAAAGTAGAGTTGGAAAGGGTTTTTCACTGTGAGAGCGGTAAAGCTATGAACTGTCTTCCAGTGGACGTTGTTATGGCAGGTTCATGGTCAGTTTAATAAAAAGCTGGATGAGTTTCTGCAAACAAGGAATGTTACAAGTTCTGGTATTGATCATAAAGTAGGAGTTATCCAGGGAAATTTCGATTGCCACTATTGGAAATGAAGATATTGCTGGATGGTTGACTGGAGGGACATATGTCTTTATGAACCTCAAATACTACTACTATACTACATCTATACTATACTACTATATATACTATACTACTATACTATACTATACTATGCTATACTATATCGTACTATACTAACCATCCCAATCATACATATTGGGCTATCCCAATATCATACGAATGGAACAAGTTTTGCGATCAACATTATGGTAGGAATTGTTTTGCCCTTTATTAGACATTATTAAATGTTAATGTAGAAATACGGATTATATGATATCGGGATTGTATGATCGCAATTGCTGGGTGTATGGAGAGATATTATTCCATGATACTATTTTTTGAGCATGGTCTTAAAAAAAAACATACTTTGTATTATTTTGGGACGTATTTAAACGTGCGGTATTGCTATTTTGGGCGATTCAGTGCATTTAACAGGCACATTTTAAGATGGGAATCTCACTTGTTGTTCGATATAAATGCTTATCACATGTTCAAAATATGATTTTATATATAATCCCTCCCCAAATTAAAGGTAAAGTATGAACGCAGCATAGTGAGCCATAGTGAGCAACAGTGAGCCATAGTGAGCCTATGAGACGATAGTGAGCCATAATGAGGACGTAGTGAGCCATAGTGTAGCGATAGTGAGCCTGTTTACATGAAGATGGTACCACATGACATCAATCAAATCATTCGAACCGGCCGTTTATACTCATCACTAGGTAGAAACATTATGAAACTACCGCGTGACAACCAAATTTCACTTCTAGAAAGCCCTTAAAAAAACCTAACCGCATGCATTAGGTAGGGAATTCCACCACAAACACGGTGACTTCCATAGAAACAGGATGCACGTATCTGGCAGCTTTAAAGGCAAACTAGTCAAACTGCTTTATGTCCTCTGTGGTGCTGCACCCAAAGCTCGTACCCAAAGTTCTTGTTGATACAGGGTCCTTCCATTACAAATCAGTCGACAGGGAGTCATTTCTTTTCCTTACAGTGAACATACGTGAAATGCTAGGAAACCAGCAAGTATATTTACTGTCTCCGTGTCTTTTCCTATCCACTTTGGTCTGCCATACCCCCAGGCATGTTCCCTCTAAAAGCCCATACACACGATCAATCGTGGGGGCACCCCCACCAAGGCCCAAATGAACATGCACACCGTGTGTTGCTTGTGTATTACTTCATTTAAAATTGCTTGTGTGTGCAGAAATAAACTTGGAATTGCATGTACAAAGTTAAATTGTGTGCGCTAAACACGCAGAACACTTATATTCCGGCATTGTGTGCGCATTGTGTGCGCACCTCCTATCGCAGCTCATCCACAGTGGTTTTCTGGGGGAGGCTAAATCTGTTATAAGAAAAATAGAAGAATGGCAGGGCCACTTAGGTCCCCTGTAGTTACGCCCCCTGCACGCACCACTTTAATATTTTGTGCAAGGCCTGCAGGGTTAAGTGCGGCACAAGCAACAGCTTAGAGGATCACTACCCCTGAGGGCAATAAGCCTCAAGGATGCTCCACCTATGTATGTTGCACATGTTACGTGTGTGGCTAGCTGGTCCTCATCCGCCATTAAAGGTAGAGTGGAACTGACGGGGGAGCTAGTATAGTTCACTAAAAGCTGTTTTTCCATGGTGAAGACTTATTATACAGGTAGGTCCTCACCCAGGATATATCTGGTGGAGAGGGTTGTTTTTTAGATTAGTTTCCGCTTACACTAATATTGACAATCCAGGCTAGAGATAGTGAGTTTTCAGTAGCTTGCAGATGTGTGATCCCTCAGGGGTCACTCTATTCCTGTCGCATTATATGGAAGGTTTTGCAAATTGCGCATAACAGTACCGTATTTCAAGGCCATTACTGCATTTCTGTAGATACTGTTGTAATCTGTTACAATTTTAGTGCACTGGTTTCTTAAGACCACACGGTCCAACAGTATCTATGGATGTGCACAACAAAACAAAACTAAAGCAATGTGCAAGGCAGCGTTAGTCGACACTTATGAAACCATAGCAGTTGCTATGGTGCCATGGACCGAAAGGGGCGCAGCGCGCTAGGTCCCGGTCCCCATACCGAAGAAAAATTTACCTCACATAGTTGACCCACAAACCCCATTTTCGTTTTACTTAAACATTCCAGGCTGCGATATTTCTATTACAAAACCCATGTCTTTCTCTCTTCAACGTGGTAAGTGGCCATCAGTCATGGCAGTGTGATGGCATGTACAGGTAATGGCTGTACGGCTGTTTACAGAACGATCGCTTCTCGCCTGCTCTGCAGCGGTCTTGGCACCCTCTTGCACAGCAACATGAGGTGTGTCGGCTGTGCCAAGAGGGATCGGGTTTTAGAAGTAGCATATCTGAACCTGGAAACGATCTTTGCAAGTTTAAGGTAAAATTAAAACTGGGTCTTGTGGGGCTGAACTGTGGGGGTAAACTTTTCTGGGAGGGTGAATATCCCTTTAAAAAGGGTTACATCTTAGAGGTTTAATAGGTTAACAAGAGGGGCATCTCCCCATCTTAATTTTAACAAATATAGTCTACTTGTCAGTTATCTTTCCTTAATTCTAACCAATATATTCAGCACTGTATATGATTATTACTAACCCCCCCCCCCCGGTGTGCTTCTCAGAAAGTTTGTGTTCCCCCCCCCCCCCCCCCCCCCCCGTCTCCGTGGGGGATGGGCCCCCGCCCCCCGCCCCCCCCCGCCCCCCTCGCCCCCCCCCCCCCCATATGACCCTTCCTCCCCCGTGTGTGTGGTCTTTGCGCGCGGCTCCCTGGTATGTGCGTTGACGCCAGATCGCTCCTCCCCTTCCCTTGTTCTGTTGTCCTCCCCCCCCCCCCCCCCACCCCGACGCCATCCCCCCAGTATTGCGAATGGTATGTCCACCTTTTTTTAACAGAAGGTATATTGCGGCTATGTTTACCGCCGGCGGGCGGAGAGAGGATGGACTTATCTGCAACGATCAGTTAAACTGAAACAGCAAAGTTCAAAAATGGTGTGGAGCATTCCCCATTAAGTGAAATATGATTTGCAGCGGGGTGGGGATCATTCTGGCAATAGTACGCTGGCTCTCCGGCTCCATGCTGTCCAATCTAACACTGTCATCTTAGCTGACATGCGAACAGACCTAATGATGACTGGGGCATGATACCTCTGTGCCATGTCGTGTTCCATGGCACTGTGCACGGTGTCTCACGGTCCGAAGCGTCACTCAGGATCACTGTTGGAAGTAAGTTTGAGGCAAACTCTTACTCTCCAAAGGGTGGAAACGTTATACATGTATACACATTGCCATTACAAAAAATATCATATGCCAGGCCACAACTTTCTGTTAATAATAAACGGGCAGTGTTCCTTACAATCTCCTAACTATTTGTATTAGGGGAGATGCCCGGAAACTGTACATAATGGAGGCTCATCCGAAGCGCCCTGAATCTGGGAGTGTCATGCAAGATGTTGCGGGGCAATGGTAGAAACTGATAGGGCCGGTGGTGCGGCCAGAAAGTGTGGCAACGCGAGTACGGGGGAAATAAGAGCGACGACAAGCAGCCGCATGCGGTCTGTTGACTTCCATCGAAGTAAGATATATTGAAAAGATACTTAAATTTATGTGGTCCTATAAAATGAGGCAAAAAAAAGGACGTGTATTCATTTGTAGATTAAGGGCTCTCAGGTAGCGATGGACGTTCAGTGGCAGAAAAGCAGCAACAGAGACGGGGAAACTAGGGACCGGGAACTAAAAACCAAGATAGATTGTCTGATACAGCGGGACTGAGCAAAGCGGAGTTATTCTAGCACTCTCACGCGTGGGCATTGGTGCTTTGAAGAGATAAGAGGGGCAGCTAGCTCACGTAGGACAAAAAGCCAATAGAAAAGGTCCACGGACATAGTGGGAACGGGGAGTGGTGGGGGGAGGAGCGTAGTGGTGAGTGAAAAGTAAGGCCACAAACACATAGGTGGTCTGTAAGTGGCACGTGGAAAAAGGACGTTAGGTGGCTGCCAGACAACTAGCACTCGCCTGAGGAGAATCGAAAAAGGGATTGACACCGAACGAGCAGGATCACGGGAGTGAGGGATACGCTGGAACCGAGAGTTATATCCCGGCACAAGAAGGGACGAAACTCAAGGGCGAGACGGGGCCGTGGATCAAACTCAACGGCATCGCGCACATCGCGAAAGACCGCTGCCTATAAGACGGGGGAGGAAAAAAAAGAAACGGGACAGTGGTATACAGCAATTAACTGGGGAACACAGGGTGACGATGGTTGAGGTTAAAAGGCGGATTACAATAGTTTAATTTTTGAAGTAGTTTTGTTTAGGTTATGAAAATTTATGATTTTAGATATTGTTGTATTTAAGAAGAGTTAGAATTTTAAATATTTAAAACAATGAACTCCAATACCCCAGAGGACACAACCATTGATGCTATGTCCTGTTAGAGAGTATGGAGCTAGAACTGAACTCAAATCCAATTCAAGGCGCAAACGGTAATAGGGGAAACAAACTTTCAGGAGTCGAACGTTCTGAACTGGTTGGAAGGCGCGAGCATTTGCGAATCGGGGCGCGGACCTCTGAAAGGGGTGTTTCATTAGTAAGCAGGAAGCATGTCCCCGCCCAAGGAGCATGAATGTCAATAGGAGGGGGGTGGAAGGGGAGGTGGGAGTCGGATAGAGTGCGAACATGCGAGGTTCATGACGTGGGGGGACACAGCCGGTTCGGGCTCGTTAAAGGGGAGCAAAGAGCGAAACCAAAGGGCAGCACCACTGTACACGCTGTAGAGGGATAACATCTCAAACGCCGCATGCCTGTACAGTGGGCCACATCACGAGTGATCAACAATAACTCCATGGCAGAATGAGTGTTAACGTGCGACAAGAAAAACATAGCCTTGGGGCGCTACCATCAAACTTTCTGGGCACCATACTAGAGGGTAAATAGGGGCTGACACCGCATCGGACCCCTCACTACCAACTGTGTCACCCCGAATACATTACTACGCTCCCCCCAAACCCACCATTCGTAGAACACTTCCGCCCCCACCCCGTAGTACAGTAGAACTACTCTACCCTAGGTGCTCACCCCCAGCAGGTAGCCTAGACCTATGGGTGTCAAGAATAGCAAAGTTTATACGGTATGGATAGGTGTGGTGGGCTGACGGACACGGATGGAAGCTGGAGAGCGAATTGACACTGGCTGGGTGAACTGGTGGCGAATAGAAATCTCCAACTCAGACTGCTATAATTATAAGGCCACACACAGAGCTGGGATTAGAGCGTTATTGCTCACATAGAGACCTGTGTAAATATAAGAAGCCCTCAAGCCAGTCTAACCCATAGACGGGTAAAACATAGTATCCCCATCCCAACCCACACAGATCGGATAAAGAGAGATGCCTCAGGCCCGTGCCGCTCAAGACTGGTAAATAACAAGATGCCCATCGATTTCAGGCCTCACACAGACTGGTAAATGACATCCCCCAAAGGCATTACATAAGTTTGCACCACGTACTGATACATAAAGCTGCCCACAGTGGCTGGAGAGGCATAGGCTTGCCATAGGGACTGGACATAAGGGTTGCGCACAGACTGGTATAATGAAAGTTTCCCCAATGGACTGTATACAATCGTGACCACAGTGACGATGCATAAAAGCTTGCCCACAGTGGCTGGTTGCATAATCTTGCCCATAGGTGAGCTGGTAGATAAAGTTTGCCCCATAGTGACTGGGTATACATATCTTACCACCAGTAGAGCTGGTACCAAAATCTTGATTGGGGGGCCTCACGAGTGAACTGGTACCCTAAAGTTTCAATAGGACTAGTGCATAAGGGCCCATAAATTTACTTATGTCAGATGGCGGAATCCAGACTGCCAGGAAGCAGGTACAGAACCATCCCCTCCTCATCGTCATAATTGTCTGTCACGAATGCCTGCCAAATCAAGCCAGCCACCTCTCCACACCGGCCGGCTTACAATGTGACTGGCGTATGCACGTAAGTGACATCATGGGCGTTGCGCCGGTAGACCGGAAGCTCATATTTAATTGGCATTGCTAGATGCTGTTGCCCGGGATCTTGGTATCATTCATTGTTCTCTCCCTAGGTTCTTTAGCCAGGTGGGCCACAAGCCCGGCTACTTTTTCATGCCATCCCGCTTGGATAAAACATTCTGAGAGAACCCTTGTGATTTAAAGAAGAATTAGAAGTAGGTTTATACTAGGCATGCAGGTGCCCTTATGGTCAGTAAAAACCTTCGCCTTAAAACTGCTCAGTCCAGATAACCTTTTTTTACACCTACAAGTATTATTATTACACGTTACTAGGCTTTTCCAGATCTCCAATGAAGGCTCACAAAAGGGTGTCAGCCATGTGCTTGTGGCTGGTCTATGTTAGCATGGGTTACCCGTCATAATGTTGACGACTCCATCTTAATGGATGAAGTTGACATCCCTGACGCTATATCCATGAGTGGCATGATGAATGTGCACTTTTCCCTTACCCCTGACCTAATTCCTTCCCCCGTCCTAATAGCCCCCCGGTCTACTGACTCTGAATCTGAAGATAGAAACAGTGGTCTAATAGAACTGAATCTAGACTCTTTTCAAATCGCAAGTTGTATTCCATCGGTCGCGGGGCTTTATTGATTTAACTTTGTCTAATTGTTTTCGCCTAGCTCATACCTCTGTCATCCAGAGTGAATATTCCTCATTATACCTCCTCTTGATTATCAGTCCGCTGCACTAATAATAATGTGATGTGCCTGACAATTAGGAAAGATATCCCTGCCCTGAGAGCTTACAATCTACTGGAAGGGACTTATACCTATCAGATACAAGTTGGGGAGACGGGATATAAAATTGCTCAGATAGCTAACAATATAATAGTGCTGTATTTTCAGAAATGTAGGGATAACATTTATATTTACAAGAGTATAAATGATGCACCTGTGAGAGAGAGAGAGAGTTTTAAAGGTAGAGAGCCAGAAAGTAGAAGTATGGTTTAGAGGAACTGTGAGTCTCAAAAATGACTTCGTAAATGATAGGAATTGCTCTCAGGCTGAAGTTTTGCATTATTTCCTTGTTTATTTAGGCATTAGTTTTGAAGTATATTTACATTTTTGTGTGTGATATGTCGAGCGGGCTGTCGTATCACCAGGGGTCCCCTTGGCACTTACACTCTGAAAGCCTGGCAGTCAATCGTGCCCTGTTTCTCGCTCCCCTTTGCCGCCCCCATGTTCCCTCCGCTACCTGCATGGAGCTCCGTGCATGGTCGCGCTCTCAGTTGCAGGCGCGCCCCTTTTGCCCATTCCTTACTTTCTCTGTCAGGACTTCATCATCAGACCAGCAGAGAGGAGGAGGGACTTCTGAGGTGGAGTCGGAGGGCCGTGCTCGCTGGGGCGTGCGGAGCCGGTGCGAAAAAGGAGAATCTTAGGATGTCACGACTGACGGGGGGGGGGTTTCAGCCTTCACCCGTGCATTAAGCGTTTGTGGCAGTCGTTCTTTATATCTTGGGGCTGTGGAGCACGTATGAGATGGGGCTCTTTTAAGAAGGTAGGATAACTGGCTTTTCATTTAAACTCAACTTGTTTTGAGACCACGTTCCGCCTTTACGGCACTAAGACTCTCTCGCCACAGCACCTAAGGCATTATACGCCTGATAATACGTTGGCAAAGAACGAACGTAGCTAAACGCATGAAACGGAATTTGTAAAGCTTAGTAAGATATAAGAGATCTCAGTACGATCCTACTGGACGAGAAGATCCTCCGAGTCACCTATTCCGCCACACAGCCTGCGACCTGGACCCCTGGACCTAACTAAGAATCGACATGCTGAAATTCCGCTTACCTTGCTTGAAGGCCTGGTGCATTCACAAAATAGTCAATTGCTCCTGCATAGCGAGGGGGTTTCACTACTTTCTATTCTATACAGTAAGGGAATCACAGGCTCTCTTCTTAAAAAAACATTCATGGATCTCTAGATGCAATGAGTGCTAGCTACAGACTCTGTTCCCAGCCTGCGCGCATTCTAGGTAAGTATTTAAACAACCTGATCCGGGCTATACACTGCAAACCTTGGAAGCGCGCTAGCGGTCTCAGCAAACAACATCGCTGGATCTCTTAGGCGATCTGCTGTAAGATACACACAGTGATAACGCTGTCCATTCAAACTGTGGGTGATCGCGGAAATGACCCGACCCCGCGGCCCCGCGAATATATCTCAACAGTCTGAATGGTCGTGGCGTTAAAGGTGGGACCATGTCTAGGCGGGGGCCCCAAACCAAAGATCGTATGCTTTCCGCACCGGGGCTGATGAAAATTCGCGAATATCGTCGACTCCTGCTACAACAAAAGCCGGTCTGTGGCAGGGGAGAATGTGTGAGGCCAAAACAATGTACATCTGTAAGACTGAAACACTGAGGAGTGCGCCCGCCTACCGCGTGTATGGTGTTGTGCGAGTACCGCTCAGCATCTGCCCGGCGTCTGGAGCGCACGAAAAGTCCGGCGGCGACAGTTGCACTGCTCGACCTACACCGAGACAATCGACCCGAGCGGCTTACACTCAAGCCCATCTTGTGTCGCGAAATGCCATCAGGTAATCATAGAAGAGCAGCCTCGTTACTGCGCTGCTCGCTCGGACGGAGAAGCAGAGTGGCCCTCAAAACATAGGGGTGTGAGGGTACGAAGACACAGTGAACTTGGGTGATCTGGCAATGCACCAATGACGGGAAAAAAGAGCAACAGGGAAAACCGATACACCACGGTGGGTCACAAATCAATACGGAACACGGCCCAATATACGCAGTATCGGGGACAGGACAACACCCACCATCGAAAAAAAAAAGGTATTAGAAAGACAGACTAAGCGATAGTTCTAGAGGGAGAATGGCTGTGGTAGCCATTCGCTTTGAAGGATGAAAAAATAGTAATATGTCTGCATAGATGGGCTCTCCCAAATACATAGATGTAGTGTGGGTAAAATATACAAGGAAGGAATGGTGTGTTAATGTATAAGTAAATGATGGGTTGATGTATTTGATAGGGGAAGTGGTGATAGGGTGGTAGATGATGGAGTGGGGATAGTATCTTAGTGTATATAAATTTGTGATGACTATGGGGGTATAATGTGAGACCGTGGGATCTACATGTGTGTATAGTATGTTGTTGGTGGAGTGGGGGTATACTATAACTGTTAGGCATTTGTGATCGTATGCATTTGTGTAATGTGGGGAAGGTTTATGATTGAGGGAGGATATGTTAGTTGTAGTATGGAAAGGCATTAGGGGGTGTGGTTTAGTTGTAATGTGTATGTGGGTGGCAGGGTGTATTGTAGATAGTTAGGTGGTGGGATGTGGGTGGGAGGTAGGAGGGGGGGTGTGGGGTTATTAGGGGTGGACATAATGTGGGGACGGAGGGGGGGGGAGGTTTTGAGGGGAGTGGGAGGGAACGGAGCTGTGCTGATGTTGGGAGATGAGCGGGGTAAAGCGTGAAGGGTGCACGCGGGGGGGTGAAGATTTCAGGGGGTGTAGGGGGGAAGGAGTATGTATAAGAGGGTGGGGGGGGACCTGTTCACCAAGGTGTGGGGGGAGGTGATACCGATCTCATAGGTAGGAATAGCATGAGGGGGGGGGGGGGCTATGGGGTGGCTGGTAGAGAAGATGGAGGGGGAGTTTGATGGTAGAGGAGAGGGGGGGAATGGGAGGTGAGGACGGATGTGTGGATGTAGAGAGGGGGGGGGAGGGGGGGGGAGTGTGAGGTTGGGGCAGGGGTAGGGGAGATGGTGGATGGTGGGAGATTGGGCGGTGGGGAGAGGGGAGGGGAGGAGGTAGCATGTGGGAGTATGGGGGTCGTAGGATGGGGGGGAGAGTGTCTGGTGAGGGGAGAGGGATGTGGAGGGAGGGGGGGGGGGGGGGAGAGGGGTCGGGGGGATGGGAAGGACAGGGGGGAGGGGAAGGGAGGGGGGGAGGGGAGAGGGGAGAGGAGGGGAGAGAGGGGAGGGGGATGGAGATGAGGCATTTGGGGAGTGTATGTATGGGAGGGTGGTATGTTGGAGAGGTAGAGGAGGCGGGGGGGGTATTGTGTATATGTATGCATGTGTGTGTATGTGTGTATATGTATGCTGTGTTGTTATGTGTGTATATTTATGTATGTTGTATTTATGTGTGGGGTAGTCTTGGTAGTAGGGGGGTAATGTATGTGGGTGATGCTGTAGTGCTGTTTGTATGTGTGCTATGATTATGTAATGTGTGGTAGGTAATGTTGGAATATGTATTGTGTTGTTAGATTGTGTGTGTGTGATGTATGTGTGTGTGTGTGTAGATGTATTTATGCATGTGGTGGATATGTATGTAATGCATTTGTGTAAGGTGTTGTCTGAGTGTGGCAGGTTGTGTATG
>JAACNH010004638.1:0-23237 GCA_019447015.1 Hymenochirus boettgeri | reverse complement strand
ATATGGGGGGCATATATGAGATGATGTTGAGTCATGCTGTCACACCCTATATATTGATATGGGGGGCTGATATGATTTGAGTCATGCTGTCAACCCTATATATTGATACGGGGGCTGATATGAGATGATGTTGAGTCATGCTGTCACACCCTATATATTTGATATGGGGGGCTGATATGAGATGTTTTTGAGTCATGCTGTCACACCCTTTATATTGATTGGGGGGCTGATATGAGATGATTTTGAGTCATGCTGTCACATCCTATATATTGATATGGGGGCTGATATGAGATGTTAAGTCATGCTGTCACACCCTATAATATTGATATGGGGGGCTGATATGATGTTGAGTCATAATGTCACACCCTATATATTGGTATGGGGGCTGAATAGAGATGATGTTGAGTCATGCTGTCACACCCCATATATTGATATGGGGGCTGATATGATGTTGAGTCATGCTGTCAGCCCCTATATATTGGATATGGGGGGCTGATATGAGATGATGTTGATTCCTGTCTGTCACACCCTATATATTGATATGGGGGGCTGATATGATGTTGAGTCATGCTGTCAACCCTATATATTGATATGGGGGCATATATGAGATGATGTTGAGTCATGCTGTCATCCTATATATTGATACGGGGGGCTAATATGAGATGATGTTGAGTCATGCTGTCACACCCTTTATATTGATATGGGGGGCTGATATGAGATGATGTTGAGTCATGCTGTCACACCTATATATGGATACGGGGGGCTAAGATATAGATGATGTTGAGTCATGCTGTCACACCCTTTATTTGATATGGGGGGCTGATTGAGATGATATTGAGTCATGCTGTCACACCCTATATATTTATAAGGGGTCTGATATGAGATGATGTTAGTCTTGCTGTCACACCCTTATAATTGATATGGGGGGCTGATATGAGATTTGTTGAGTCATGCGGTCGCACCCTATATATTGATATGGGGGCTGATATGAGATGTTGTTGAGTCATGCTGTCACACCCTTTAATATTGATATGGGGGACTGATATGAGATGATGTTGAGTCATGCTGTCAGACCCTTAATTGATATGGGGGGCATATATGAGATGATGTTGAGTCATGCTGTCACACCCTATATATTGATATGGGGGCTGATATGATGTTGAGTCATGCTGTCAGACCCTATATATTGATACGGGGGCTGATTGAGATGATGTTGAGTCATGCTGTCACACCCTATATATTGATATGGGGGGGCTGATATGATGTTGTTGAGTCATGCTGTCACCACCCTTTTATTGATATGGGTGCTGATATGAGATGATGTTGAGTCATGCAGTCACACCCTATATATTGATATGGGGGGGCTGATATGAGATGTTTTTGAGTCATGCTGTCACACCACCTTTATATTGATATGGGGGGCTGATATGAGATGATGTTGAGTCATGCTGTCACATCCTATATATTGATATGGGGGCTGATATGAATGTTAAGTCATGCTGTCCACCCTATATATGATATGGGGGGGCTGATATGATGTTGAGTCATAATGTCACACCCTATATATTGGTATGGGGGGCTGATATGAGATGATGTTGAGTCATGCTGTCACACCCTATATATGATATGGGGGGCTGATATGAGTTGAGTCATGCTGTCAGCCCCTATATATTGGATAGGGGGGCTGATATGAGATATGTTGATTCATGCTGTCACACCCTATATATTGATATGGGGGGCTGATATGATTGTTGAGTCATGCTGTCCAGACCCTATATATTGATATGGGGGGCATATGAGATGATGTTAGTCATGCTGTCACATCCTATATATTGATACGGGGGCTAATATGAGATGATGTTGAGTCATGCTGTCACACCCTTTATATTGATATGGGGGGCTGATATGAGATGATGTTGAGTCATGCTGTCACACCCTTTATATTGATGTGGGGGGCTGATATGATGTTGTTTGAGTCATGCTGTCACACCCTATATATTGATATGGGGGCTGATATGATGTTGAGTCATGCTGTCAGACCCTATATATTGATATGGGGGGCATATATGAGATGATATTGAGTCATGCTGTCACACCCTATATATTTATAAGGGGGTCTGATATGAGATGATGTTGATCATGCTGTCACACCCTATATTGATATGGGGGGCTGATATGAGATGTTGTTGAGTCATGCTGTCGCACCCTAATATTGATATGGGGGGCTGATATGAGATGTTGTTGAGTCATGCTGTCACACCCTTTATATTGATATGGGGGACTGATATGAGATGATGTTGAGTCATGCTGTCATAGTCCCATAAAGGGAGCCTATTTGAATTTCAAAAGGGAATGTTTTTGACAGAAAAATGACAAACACTTTCCCCCATGGTCTAAATGAAGAAATCAATTGGTCTGCCTTTTTGTAAATGCCCTTGGTTGATATACCCACAATAGAGATTTCTGGTTAACTTGTAACTTTAACGGATTGTTGATTTTGTTTGAATGTAGCATTCTACAGTATGTGGTCCAGCAATCACTGTTTCTTATTCCATTTGTAGCTTGAAAATGAACGCTATCTAGTGGAATTTTTGTAAAACGACAAGTGATTATAAACATAAGGACTTTCCATCATGTATTAAAGTATTAGATTTCCCCCTTTTGAAACAATGAAACCAGATAAGACCCTTTTTACTTTTACTTTATATATTAAAATGTTAGATATTTGCACTTTATGGGCACTTTATATTTATTACTTACATTATAAACCGTTTCACATGTATGGTTTTACTCAGTTTTCACCATTCAAATGACTGATTTAGTAATTTTAGGTCACATATATTGGATGCTTTTATTAGCCTTTATTAGTATGATTAATGTATTTTTTACACCTGTTTTACTCACTGATAGATGTGAGTCATGCTGTCATACCCTATATATTGATATGGGGGCTGATATGATGTTGAGTCATGCTGTCATACCCTATATATTTATATGGGGGGCTGAGATGATGTTGAGTCATGCTGTCATACCCATATATTATATGGGGGGCTGATATGTCGTTGAGTCATGCTGTCATACCCTATATTTTATATGGGGTATCCTGCGATGGTCCCTATAGAAAACTATATTGTATGCTGGTGAGATTTCCAGGGCTATGTAACGAGACTCGCTTTTGCTCTCTATTGCCCACTTTAGGCAATACATAGAGGTAATAGTGGCTCTCAGTGCGTTGTGAATGGAGTTTACCTTCTGCAAATCTTTAACACCAGCAATCTGCTTGATGGACCCCTACATAAATCAATTGTTGAGTTGAGGTGGTGCAATTTTATTTCACCTTGGGTTTTTTTGTACTATAGGGTGTATTGAAGACCCCATAGAAAACCTGAAAGGGTGACACACCCTTTAAAGGACCTTATAATAAACTACATGTATAGTATTTATCTAATCAGGTTGTCTATCATCTAGCCTGATAATAGATAGATTAATAGTAGTCTGTTGATTTAGCTGTAGTTGCCATGGAAACAGAAGGGTGGGTGTAGAGGTACAGGTTTGTGTACATGTGTCTGTGTAGGGTAGTGTCAGTGACATAAATAGAAATCACTGGGGCCCCCAGCAAAACTATAAGGCCCCTATCCATGATTCATCTACAGTGTGTTTTCTGAGAGGAGGCTATATATGACCATAAATTAAGTTTTTTAATGATTTATTGATTCATTCTTGAGCTAGAGACACAATGTTCTCTAGCTCTACCTGTTACCTCTAAGTAATCCATGTATATCGTTTCCAAGTTATCGGATACTTTTTTTTGTGCATAGACTTAAATGGAATGTGTCACAGGTGCAAAGAACACCAACTATCGGCCACTTCATTTCATTCTGCTGTCAACAAACGAATCAGTGGTGATTACCTATCTCTTGATTGCATTCAGCTTTGTCTTTTATTGCATTCAGCTGTGTCCCAGTCAGTTCAGCTACTCTATTAATGGAATCTCCCCAGAGGGCTCCATGCTAGCACCAGATTATTTGTGACCCAGATAGACCAGCCCCTGGATGGGCCCACTAGAATGCCTCCCTGGCATCTGGGCCCTAGACATGTGCCTTAGCTGCCTGCCCATAATTGGCTATGGTTTGGAGTATTTGGTTTGCAATGCCCCAGCAACTTTAGTTTATTGTGATCTAGGTGACCTCTGGAGTTCCTACTAACCCTGGATAAAAAGTTTATATTACCACAAAAAATCACAAATAGTAAACCCTTGAATCTGTATCTATCTTTTTTTAAAAAATACAAGTTATAAGTCCAGATCCAGATCACTTGTAAAGGGAGTCAGTGCTTTCTGGCATCATAGATTTTTCTCCAAATACTGAATTCATTAATTCTGCTCCTATTTTTGTACATCTTGATCCCTCTTGACCATTATTTTTTGGTGGTGCTTCCAGGAAAGCTATAGGGGCTTCTCTACTTTGAAGATTCTTATTCATTTGGGTCTTGGTATATTAGTGGTATTCAGTTAGAATAACTGGAATTGAAGTTTAGTTCTTAAGGATTTTTCACTAGTCATCTGATTGGCTTCTCCAACTCAGAATATAGGCTACTGTCCCAAAGCCCTGAAAATGACAACTTACCTCATCCAGTAACTTTCTTTTCCTTCTGAGATAGAGAGTTGCTGTCCATCAAGGCCAATTGGGAGGAAAATAGATATATTTTTGAACGGGCTAATTATCAAAATATAGTTATACAAACAATAATTAGAGTACTTACATTGGGTTAAGTATAATTTTTGGGGTGGACATGCCCTTTAAAGAGGGTTCTCATAATCATTAGAAATATCTCCTAGAAAACAAGGTATTAGACCAGGAGTCTGGGGGGGAAGGAATGTATTTTCCTTCTCCAGGAATCTTAAACAGAGTTCTATGCTATTTTAAATTTTTAGAAAAGCTCAGGTACAACAAGGGTCTCTCTCTCTCTCTCTCTCTCTCCTCTCTCTCTGCTCTCTCACAGCTAGTGCCGCTAAAGCAGCATGGCTGGGAGGTGTGGTCATGAGTGGCCAATCACTTTTGAACTCAAATATTCCTCCGCCTGTTTGGTTCCCAACTGAAGAAGAATCATCATTGGATAAAGCATTACAGCACCATTAAATTTCAGGTGTCAATTACCCAGACTCAGAAGTTGGTATTGTTCAATTGGATTACATCTTATTCAGAACCCTTCTCTCTTCTGTAACAAACCTCTTGAATTTGCTTCCTGTGATGACCAGCTATTCGTGGAACACTACCAACCACACGCCAATGAACTAAAAGTTACTATTACGAACATTTTAAGGACATTATCATCCTGAAGTAAAGAACGCCATTGCAGGACCATAATGGCAGCTCACTAGTGACCACAGCAGGTCAGAGCAAAGTGAAGATAATCTGTAGATACCTAGGTATCTATAATATAAACAATTAATTTGTACATTCTGTGAATATAAAGAAGATATTTTTCACAGACAAACTGACAGTCGAGGATTATTTAAAAAATAATTATTTTTTACTAAACTGTCCTTTTAAACTTTTTTTTGTTTACATAATTCCATATGGGCTTCTTAATATTTTTTAAGGTCTTCTATATTAATCTACATGTAGAAAATAATAAATGTAAAAGAAAAACAAGGATTATTATCCCCACAACTGACACTGACTGGATATTTAGATTTTCTATAAACTTTGTACCAACTTCCAAACAAGGTGGCTTTAGTGTATTCATAGATATTTAAAAACAAAAATAGAAAACTGACCATAAAAATATTTTTTTTATTTACAAATTAAGGATTATTATAAAAAGGATTATGATAAAATCCTAAAGCTAAACTACAAGGGATGGTTTCTAAAAAAAAGTGATGAGTATATTATTGTCCACTTATTAATGTACACAAAGCTGTCCATACTTCTATTAAATGGCATGTCCACCCCCAAAACTTTATCCCCTCCACTACTGGCCCCAATCTGAAGTGTATAAAAATCCTTACCTTACATCCCAGATCCAAACTGATGCCCTGTAATCCCTCCCCAAAGTCACAAAAACTGGCCACCAGGAGTACTGCAGATGTCCATATAGGACTCTGCAGTTCTATGCAAGCAGAGGGCGGGATTGTGCGGCGAAGGAGAGAGGCAAGGTAAGTAAAGATCGGGGGACTTTCTTGCTCTAATAGTAATGCGGTTGGGGCTGGGGGACCAATATCTATATTATGGGAAAAGTTATTTTAAAGGGTAGACATACCCTTTAAACATTAAAGCTATTTGTTGTTCAATCAGATGATTGACTTTATATCTAATGCTGCAGACATTCTTACCTGCGAACTTCCCAGGACAGATAACACTTTTCGATTGACATTACGCTTCTAGCGTTGGTCGTAAAGTTACCAGAGCAGGAGTTTGTGAGGGAAGTTTATCTGCAGGTAGAGCTAATGTATGGACACCTTTAGATGTGTCAACATATATGGTTAAACAAAAAAACTATAATAGAAAATTTTTTACATCATCATTTTAACTT
Source organism: Hymenochirus boettgeri (assembly GCA_019447015.1). Lineage (NCBI taxonomy): Eukaryota > Metazoa > Chordata > Amphibia > Anura > Pipidae > Hymenochirus > Hymenochirus boettgeri. The sequence goes on along the minus strand of JAACNH010004638.1, from coordinate 16,703 downwards.
TTTAGGTAAATGTTTTTGCAGGCTCGAGGACCTGCGGATTAAAGATTGACAGACCAGGTTTGTGTAAACCACAGTGAGTTTGAATGGGTTGCGGGTCTGGTTTTGGGTGGAAAAGGGTCAGGTTGTGGCTCTGGTTTTTGGGGTGAATGGGTTGCAGGTCTGACTACTTGATGGGTCGGGTTTGATTATTCAACCCACCCGCAAAGCAGTGTGCGGGTCGGAGTAGGGTAACTGTTATGCATGTAGAAACATTATAACAGAAAATAATCAGAACTCCTGCCCTACAGTCTTACTGAAGATGGGACAAAATCAAGCCAGTCACAGTAACTTTATAGAATGGTACAATGTGTACCCGCTATATGGAATACATTCATCTCATTTGTTGATAGTGGCCCAGGTGCTCCTGCCCCAAGCCTTTCACTGAATACTATTATCTCCTTTATAGGATCGTTTTACGATACGTATCTGCCAAATATATACTGGCAAAGAAAAGGTTACACTCACCACACCCCTCTCTGGTGGTCCGGTGCAGATCCATGTAATTTCTGTAAGGAGAACTTAATAGGGAATGTAACTAGATATGGTAAAAAGTATAATATAGATTTCTATGTGTATATCACTCCTAGTGGTGACCTGAGTATGTTAATTCACAAAGCATGAGGTGTCTCCTACAGAACTGAGACCAATAGAATCCTTGTGTCTAATAGGAACATCCACTTAACTTCTGCTTAAGGAGAGGGTTAGCCTGTCTTTACTCCTTCTATCTGTGAACACTTGCTGTGTACCCTGAACTGTTACTTTTACATGTGGATTTGTTATTGTTACAATGTAGCATGTCTTGCCATAGGGATTCTTTCATTTCTTGCAAGTGTTCTCATGTCGTATGTTTGAGGGTTGTACATTCTACATATTGAATTTCACAAGCTGTACAAGTTAACAGATAAACTACATGGTCTGTGTTGCAGTTTAGTATTGTTTTAAAGGCAGGTATTACCTGTATTAGAATGTTTGCAAACATTGCTTTGTTTAATATATGCACAGGTCATACATCTGTTGGCTCCACAGGGTAAGTTCCTGTATATTTAAACCATGTGTTAACTGTCCGAGGGCCACTCTCAAACAAACTTGAAGACAGAATACCCCTAGAGATGGTGCTTTCTTAGGTATGTATTTACAGCCCTCTTCCAGGAATTGTCTAAGCATATGGATTTGTTCTAAAATTGGAATATATTTTTTTTTATTATTTTAACAATTGCTTTATATTGGGGGCTTTAAATTCCCCTTCATGCTAATTTCTAGTTTTATTTTTACCTAGGATAAGTTGTTTTCTATCGATGCATTAACTTTATTAATGCTTTTTTCAGGTTATTTCATTTATATCCTCTCTGCAGAAAACATCCATCATTCAGTCTGGTGTATCTCTAAAGCACCCTTGGTAGAACAGTTTTTCTTAAATATTGTCTGTGCGGTATTGCATTAATACACTAGGAGGGTGATTAGAGTCTACCCTTATATGGTATTGCTCGCCAGGGTTTACGGTACTCCTCAGTTTGGATACAATTGTTCTTGATGGATATAGTGAGATCTAGGTACTTGATAGCATTATTACCTATATGATGAGTAAACCTAATATTGTATGGGTTTTGATTCAAGTTAGACATCCATGTCAAATTCATATCCTTTGCCCTCCCGATATCATAACAGATTATCAATATAAAAATGGTACAAATTAACTTTGGGTCTAGGAAGTTAACACTTGGGGTGTTCTGCATGTGTGCATATTAAATATTAGACAAGCGCAGTATTCTAATCTTACCTTTGTGCTGCCATCTGTTGGTGAATCAAGCGATGGCCCTCATAACAAATGACAGAGCCCAACAAGGTTTTGAATTTGAATGGTTTGTGGATCAGGTTCAGGTAGAAAATTTGGATTGGGTCAGATAGTGGTTGCGAGTCTGTTTAATATCTGTTGCAGGTCTAACTACATGTGGGTCAGGGCGTTATTAACCCACAAGCAAGAGGGAGCAATCCTCAAAAATCAGACCAGCACAGGACTTTGTGCTGCCATATGTTGGTGAATCATGTTATCAGTTACCACACTGAGAAACATCTGAGCCCAACAGGTTTAGTTTGGGGAAAAAATGTCAACTATGGGTACTTTAGTCATAATTAAAGGTGGCCAATGAGTGCTGATAATATTGACCAAATTTTATTTCGCCGTGTGCGACAGTAAAAATCAGATTTTGTCATTAGAGGCTACTATGAATGATTATCAATAATTTTGCTACATGCATGACCACCGTAAAAATCAACAATGACAGAAATTGTACATGGGAGGAAGAGTTTTTAAAGGCGTTTAGAGACAAAGGTTACCAGGAGAATATAAAGGCGCTGAGAAGGCTGTAAGAGGGAAGATTACGATTACTAAAGAATGTTATGATATACAGACATCCGAACAAATACTTTTCCTTACCACTAAAACCAACGTATAGAAAAGTTCCCATGTTTGAAACACAGTACCTTTTGTTAAAAGGACATGTTAGGTGTAATCTAAAAAAAAGCAAAAAAAAGTGTTATGAGTGATACTTACCATTCTTTGCCCAGTTCCTCCAAAATGTCAGTGCCCAGGGGTGCCAGTGCAGTGCATGTGATGCCTTTGTGGCACAAAAGATTAATCTTGCCACTTTACCTGTTTGTTGGATTGCCTTGCTCTGTCTTTCTATTGGATTTCTCAGCTCTTGACCCTTGGCTTTGTAGACTAGATCTGATTACTGGCTCCTAAACCCATTGCTTTGATTCTAGACCCTTTTACCCTGTTTCTGGACTCTGGGCATGTATCATTGAGAGACTGTGCTTTTTTTTTGCGGTTGGTGGGGGTGGGGATTAACAGGGTTTTTCGAACCAAATTAACTGTGTAACTGTGTGTATGATTCTGCCCTTCGGCTTTGGATACTAGACCCTGTGCTTCTACTCCTTGGATTTTGTTGCTTGCCATCTGCTCTGACCGTGCCTGTTTTTCGGAGGCCTTGCTTCCTTCTTTAGAATATACTCTAGAGTAAGGATACATTACACTTCACAGTGCAAGAACAAGCACAAACATTGATATTACATTGGCTGATTCACATCTCTGTTCAGGGAGGTACAATAAACGAAGATAAAATTAGGGGACATGAACCAGTCACCAGTAAAGTGCAGAAGAAAATGCCGTCTACCACGGTACATCTGTGGTCAATACAACCTGGCTTTTACAATACAGAAGGGGTATCCACGTGTTAATCATGGATACACTTTGCGGCAGTCTGTGGGGACAGTCGAAACCATACCTCTAATTTGGTGGGCCAAGGAACACAACAAGGAGAGAGTGCTATGGGTGAACGGGTACTATATTCTTGCTAATGCAAATTGCAAAGTAGGTCAAACATGAAGATAAATAGGTGGTCCAAACCCTTTCAATTCACTGACCCCACAGTACAAAACACCCATAGACTGAGACGACTCAAACTAGGATCTGAAACATCGTGTTAACTCCATTTTAGAGCTCCCCCTTTGTTCAGGTAAATTTTCAACCACTGGCATCCTCATGGGGAATGGAGGGAAATCTCCATCGGAAGAGTCACCTAAGCTATGGACTCTGGGATAGCTTGCAGCAGCTGCGTAAGAAATCGGGTTGATTGGGTTAGCATGACGTCGTCAATGGACACATGTGGGATACAGTTAAAGGGACACTGCGGATACTATCAAAAGGGACGCTGGTGTATAACAGTCTGGGGACGCTGGCGGGACACAGGGATACTGGATATCGCGGGGGGATTGGTGGTGGTATAAGTGGGGCGTGGGTGGGGGGGGTCAAGGGATAAACCTGGTGTATGGACAGTCTGAAGTGGTGACGCTTTGGCATATAACAGTCAAGAAACACTGTGGTGGATATACAGTTCAAAGGGTCGAACTGGAGTGATCAAACCTGTATCAAAAAGGGACACGGGGTGAGATAACTGGAGAGGATACACTGGGTCGATACACGGTAAAGAAGTCACTTTGTGCGTAAGGTGGGAAAGTAAATGAACACTACGATTGTATATAAATGCTTGCCCGGGACAAAGAGAATGGTTGGGGAGATTGCTCAGGTGCCATGTTCCGCCCTCCTCGCTGTGCCGCCTGAAGCCGCATGCTCGCAAATCTATGGAAAGCCGCTCCCGCCCATTGAACATCATGAGAGCTGGGGGTAGGAGAGAGGGTGTCACATTAGGAATGAGACAACGACGGGATCAAGCGCATCCTTTGTGACAGTCGCAAAAATACGTAAGACACAATTACGGTAGAGATCTCCTTACCACAAAGCTTCAATCAACTGGCCATTGAAAGGGAGGCCTACCAATTAATTATCTAATTCGGAGTGATCCCAAACGCCAGCCCCAACCGCATTGTCCATTCAAAGCAACCCAAACACTGCGAGCAGCCAATCACAGACGCAGTTGACGGCTATTAGAATGCCACTGGAACAAGGCTGGTAAGTAAGTCTTCTGGTTTTTTAGAAATGGACAATGCGATTGGGGCTGGGAGGGGAGAGATTGCAGAAAAGGTATTTAACATAGACTTAAAAACTGTGATGGGTCGGATGGAGGTAGGAAGAGGGGGAATCAGCTCCACAGCACATGACTGAATAACTCAGGAGGTAAGAAAAGACACAAAAATCTTTACACAGGAAGACAGGCTCCTACTCTTCACTTTCCTGGACTTTGGCAACCTGCAGAGGAACCATAAGAGCACAGGAGGTAAAGCACAAAGACCGACATTTCAATGTTTGGTCGACGGGCCAAATTATCGGATTTTTTTGCAGCTGGACACGACCGGAAAATCACAACTGATCGGGTGGTCCTATATGCACCACACGACCGGTTGCGTCTAAATGCGGATGCGGTACTTTTGCCACAGTTCTCCTATGGTCGACTGGTGAAGTGCTGAACGGTCGGTCAGGAGGAAGGATAGTGTGTACCCACCTATTATAATAGCCACCAGCTATTAAAAGTAACAACACATTACAATTAAGGGCTAAGCCCTTATTTCTCACACACTTTCGGTTTGCGTTTTGCGATTCATTCGGGGCGTGGTATCACATGGCATGCTTTACAATGTGGGGCCACAATCGATCCATTTTTGAGTGCATGTGATCACCATTTTTTGTTCGAATCCCATGCACTCTGAGATCAGATTATGCAAAAACTGCTTTACAAATGGACAGTACAACGTGTGAAATTTCGCTTCATTGCGATTGTTCCTTTCACGCCTGTTACCGGATGATAGTGTGGCCACATACAAGATAGATAGATGATTTGACTAGATAGACAACACACAGACGATAAATAGAAAGGGGACATATAGAGGGAAAGATAGATGATTTTGACAATTAGAATGAAGGACAGACAACATTATTTGACAGTTAGATAGACGGACAGCGAGATAGAACGAACAACCGTTTCGGACAATAAAGTGCCTACACGGGCTGATTATCGCCTGAAACATTTGTTCCTACACATCGTGCGACGCGGGTCAGGACCCGCGATCGCATGTTGTGTACGGACCTTTAGACCTTTCTTAAGCTTGAGAAAGGTCTAAGACACAGACCGAAACAATAGATACTAGACATCTAGATAGAAGGATGGTATATGTACCAGCTAAGCACACAGAGAGATAGATAGACAGACCAGATATAATATATAGACAGACTGAGGATAAGTAGCAGCTAGAGAAGACAGACAGAGAGATAGATAATTAGACAGCTAGATAGACAGACCGATGGATATGTAGCAGCTAGAACAGACATATATAGACAGATAGCTAATTTGCTAGTTAGACAGACAGACAGAGGATATGTAGCAGCTAGACAGAGAGATAGATAATTAGACATCTGAGACAGGTAGATAATTAGATAGACAGACCGAGAGATAATTGAGACAGCTAGACTAGACAGATGGATATGGAGCAGCTAGAATATATATATTACATATATATATTAAGATATAGAAGCTAGACAGACAGAGAGATGTATCTATAGACAGCTAGATTGAGAGATAATTAGACAGCTAGATAGACAAAGAGATATAATAATTTGACAGCTAGATAGATGGATATGGAGGCAGCTAGACAGACAGATAATTAGACAGCTAGATAGACAGACAGAGAGATAGCTAATTAGCTAGGTAGACAGACAGATATGTAGCAGCTAGACAGAGAGATAGATAATGTAGACAGCTAGATAAACAGGAATGGGGTAATTAGACATCTAGATAGACAGATGTATATGTAGCAGCTAGACAGACAGATATATAATTAGATAGCTAGACAGAGAGATGTATTATGACAGCTAGATAGACACAGATAATTAGACAGACAGCGTGACAGACAGATATATATATAGAGAGAGACAGAGAGATTGATAATTAGACAGTCTAGATAGAGACATGGATGTGTAGAAGCTAGAAAGTCAGGGATACATAATTAGACAGATAGATGGTATGTAGACAGTCAGGTAGAGAGAGATATGTAGATAGCTAGGTAGACAGACAGACGTTCATGTAGAGTAAGAATAATGAGGCAGACTGGCAGGAGCATCGATTCCAAGTGGGAATGTAAAGTTCTTTTTGTCCTTCCGGGTTTGCAACGTTATTCCAGTTATAATGATTCTCCTTATGTGCTGGCTGAGCTACAACGTCACCGACACTGCCACATCCGATATAATAGGAGATCTAAAGGAATGGATCCATACACCTGTGGCACAGACAGCAGCTGTCAACCGTGCTACAGAACCAATAAGCCATCACCGGTACCAAGTCGTGGTGTGTCAGAGACATATATACGATTGGTTAACAGCATTACTTAAATGACTGCCAGTGAATGCTGAGTGTTCTTATTGGTTAGTAGATTTCTTGGGCGGGGTTTCTTGGCTTCCCAGGTGCGTGGTTGGCTAGTAGGAGAGCGGGCGATCTCCCATCCTTTTTTCTTGGCCGGTTCTGTGCTTATTTCCATTCGGTCCTGTTAGCCTCAGTGTGTCCTCTGTATGAACCGAAGGCCTGTGGTTTGTCTGACAGGAGGAGGAACAACCATCTCGGATGCTGAACATTCAAGGGCTGACCAGGGACCTGTCTCTGTACCTCGAAAGCCAAGTGCGAGTCGGTCTATTCGGCTCCGGGGTGGGATGTCCTTGGTCCTGGGTTTCGGGGCTGCGTACGCCTGGTACTACCTGAGTGTCGTGCTAAGGTAAGAAGAGTGGGGGTGGCGGGTAGATAGAGATAGGAAGGTCCCTCCCTGGGAGGTCTATGGAATAGATTTCTATGTCTTTGTATTGGACCCACCAACTCATCCCAACCCCCCCTCACACTACTGGCTGGGGTCATTGGTGCCCTAGGTCTTGTTACTAAGATAAGAGATATGGAGGGAGTCAGCTCAGCCTTTAAAGGGAAAGTATCAGTTTATTAAAGGACACTGCATGGCCAGACTGATGTACTATGCTCTATAGGAAATACGACCAGCCTCAGTGATCCTTTCATGTTAAACTTGCAGCCCTCCAGTATCTTGAAACTAAAAACTCCCAGCATGCCCAGCTGCATACTTTAAAAACATCTGGAGGGCCACAAGTTCGGACACCCTGATTGAATGTGTTCAGTTTTTAAAGCAATATTCCCAGTCTGTGCCCACACGCCTATTCACTGGCCTGGGAACACAGGTTATAATAGAGCACATAAGAAAATCTGGATGAACATAAGAGATGTCCTATGTAGCAACAACAAAAAAATGTATTCATTCTGCAAACAAGGCATTTGGGAGTTGTCCTTTTCAAACATAGGAAAGGCCGCAGGTGGATATCCCTTGTGTATAATGTTTTCACAAGGAAAATTCCTTGGAACTTCCATGACCAAAACATAAACCATTAACCCTGGCGTTCAGGGGATGTAGAGTTAAGCCCCTAAAGAAAGGAGTCTACTACCTAGAATGCTGGTTTGCCTACTTTTTCCATGGTGTAATGTTTCACTGCAACTCTTTTCTTACACCTATTGGTAGGACACCTACTACAAATCTCACCATTAACCACACCATAGGTCCACTGAATTTTGTGGTCCATTTAACTTCAGTGTTTGTAGGATGGCAGCACTGTGCATTTATTAGTAGTAAGTGATGTATTTAAGATTATGTTGGGGCCTTCGAGACAGGGTTTTTGTTGCCAACTAAAAATAATTTAAAAAGTATTTTCCAAAGTTCTAGCACAGAAACTGCTGTGATTAAAATAATATTACTGTTGTTCAGTGTAATCTCTACCCAAAGGTAAACACAGCTCATTAATTCCTGCGTGTCTTCCTCTAGCCCCACAAGCTTAGGCATGCTCATGTGATTCACTCAAGCAGGAGAATTCTCCTATCAGCAACTTTGTATCACTCTGTGCTAAAGGGGAGTAAAACTGAAATTAAAGTAGCTGTGTACATGTTTGTAATGAAATATTGTATTGATTTTAATCACAACGTAATGATTGTGATAGAGATTGGATACATTTTCAGTGTGATGGCAGGGGTTGACAATCCAATTTCCCGGGGGTGTGGGGGGGCACATGAGAAACTTGGATTGTGGCCAATCTCATTATAGAGATTTCAATCAAAACTGGATTTTATATAAGATAAATTAATATCCCTGCTCATTGGATTTTTATTATTAGTTGCAGTTTATAATAAAATGTGTATAATATCTATTCAAATTATATTCCAATTGACCAGGTAATTTTTATTATAGTATATAATATATATATATAATATATATATATATATATATATATATATATATAAATAAATAATTATCAACCTGAGACAATCAAATGATATTAGGTCAGTGTAAATGTGTTTAGGGTTAGTGCTCCTTTTAAAACCACATCTCTTAATTCCTTATGTTTTTGTTCCTGACAGAAACCTCAGCTTGTAGTTGGAGGAGAAGGATTGCACTTCTTAAAGAAGCACTGCCCAGCTGTCACAAAACATTCTACCCTACTTTATGGTCTGGGGGCAGACTCAGACTTGCTGGGCCTTTCATTACTGTCAAACCACAGTGCATACAGCAAGTGAGTATTGGACAGATCATCCATTAACAGAGTTTGGCACATACTGTAGTAGTATAAATATACTGTATTTGATGTTACTGCCCCCACCACACATACACACAATCAATCTTTTTGCCCTGTGAGTATCAATGTTTCTTAATTGCATGTTGAATAGGGTGACCCCTCTGCCCAATTATATATTTTTTATGAATATGCACTACTTTGGCAGCAGACAGGGAAAAATCCTATCAGATTGTAATACTTTGCAAAACAGACCACTTACAGTGCCAATCCTACTCTGATAGAGCTGGGAAAAGGGGACGCTTGTGGTGTAGTTTCTTCTCAACTGTCTGTAGTAGGGAATAGAAGTACTACCTATTGGTTTCATTGCATACCACCCCAGCCCTATTGCCATTTCATTAGAATATTTGATAACCCACAAGTATGTAGCTATTTGCATTTCACAGCCTTTCTGTCATAAATTTGGATACTTTCCAGATTAATGCCCTAAGAATGTCATAGTCACGTGTGGGGTTCCTTATCAATGGAGTCGGTGATATCGCATTTTAACAGTACGCAGGGGTTTGGTGGACAGAATCCCCAAACACCCTGCACAAGAGGGCTGCTGCTTTACACATCTTTCCTAGGTGTTTTTGTTAATAACAATCACGTCCGCGTGTAGCTGTTGTGTAAATGGCTGTACTGTAGATCGTGTACTGGTCTGACATTGGTGTTCAGAGGGGTTGGACTGGATATGCTAGAAGCTGGGTACACGTGGTGCGATCCTTCCTCCTGAGCCGACCATCGGCACTGTCTGACTGGTTGGCAAAACACTGTTGTCCAACAATCACAGCCGCAAGCCGAGCGTGCAGACCACACGATCTCCCTTGGAGTTTTCCACAAACTCCGATCACGCGTTTTTTTTGATGCGGGACAAACACATGGTTGGTGGGTGGAAATATTGAGGCTTTCTCTTTCTCCACACGACCGAAACGACTAAAATGCCTGGTCAGTTGGTGTCCAAATTTGATTGTATGAGTGGTGTACCATTGTTAATGCGGGTACACTACCGTGGTCAAAAGAAGCAGTTGTTCAGGACAAATCAGTGGATGGTGAGGCAAAAGTAGGCGGTGATTACCAACATAGGGTCCTGGATCGCACTGGTAGCTTCTCAATCGCCGCCTACCTACACCAATATTCTAGTCAACCACCTATTGATGTTCTAATTGTAATAAACAAAACTTCTTAAAAGTTCCGATATATAATTATATATATATATGTGTGTGTGTGTGTGGTGACACTAGCAAATTAAGTAGGGCAGCATGTTCCCCTCCCTGTTGTATTTGTTGTATATCGTAACCTGCGCCTATGGTGTAAACTGGAATAGATATTCTGACTAAAGCACATTTGGGATGGTGTGGCTGTATGGTAGTGGATATAAATGCTAGATTAAACTGTATGTAAATGTTGTGCACAATTTCCAGTAATTGCTGCTTGCACCTTGTAAATGACATTCTGCCAGTGGTACAAGCTCTGCTATAGTTCTTGTACGCTTATCCTCGGTACCGGGGTGGCTGAGTAGATGGCTGGGTGCCAACGGTCCCGGTGGATAGGGTATGGAAGCTCTCCAGTAAGAACTGTTCTGTATACCCTATATACAGTATGAAACATAGGGTATGACCTGTGCAGGCTTGTACGGAAGAATAGATTTCCTAAGTAGTTTGTAACCAGTAGTCAGGGTTAAAAATCATGTTTTTAGGTCGAATTTCAGCGAGCAAAGGGCTTAACAAATGCCCCTTATACATTGCCGTATAATTTGTGAACTAATGTCTATGAAGTAAGTTCGATTCATCCATCGTGTGTACTACCTAAACCATACCATGGAAGACACTAAAATAAAAAGTGGACTTGTGAACGATTACGGAACATTGTTGGAGAAAGAGACGCGGGGGAAATGGTAGAAACATAAATGAAATCTAGAGGTAAGACCTATGAACGTTGATGTAAATGTGTTTAAGGTGGTGTTTATGTCTGCACGGGGGATACCAATTGGGTACACTTTGCGGGTTATTGCAAGTAAAGGGCTTGATCGTTTAAAATGGGTGCTAATTGGCCCCAAACCATGCAAAGGTGACTGTGCAAGGTGAAGTAAGATGAATGGTGGTGGGGGCAAATTAGGACACCATTTTAAATAAAACTTTTATTGAATTCACTATCTGTATGTCTATGAATGTGCAGCGTGCGTACCCAAGGGTGCACGATATAATAAAATTTGACATTACAACTACGGCAACAAGCTCATTTCAATGGTTCTTGTCATAACATTTAAATTTCTGTCAAACAAAACTAAGGGCTATTTGAGTCGTCCATGGATCTTACAGCAGAAGCTTAGTTAAACACAGATGGGGCGAGATGTCACTGGACGGTTGATAACAACGATAATAAATTCCCTGGAGTGCCGAGCCATTCGACCTAACAATCCTCTTTCGGCCTGGCCCTAACAGGACAAGTCGACAATCCTATATCCTCCATATGATTAACCACAGTGAAACAGTGGATAACAGGTACTAGCAAATTCATTGTTAATAGGGCTTTATTTCAGGTAAAGAGAACCATGAGTCTGTGTTTGTTTTTAACAAACACATGAATAGGGCCTTGAGAACAGACCTCAAGTCAAAGTGACCAAAACTGACAGGCAGCGCAGTTTTAAGGAGCTATTGAACATCAGTTATGTCAAATAGATTCGGTATATGCAACTGTGACCTGTTAAACGAAAACATATGGTGATATGTGACCATACGGTTATGGTGTTTAATGTGCTTCAGATGCCTTGAACCATCAAGTGCTTCTTATCCTGGACGCACTCATAATAACAGAATACGCTTAGATTAAGTGCACTCTAATGGTCACAGTCAGTCCTGTCACCATGCATGCTGCAGTTATATGTAGTTGGGCTTCTTGTGACAGGGAAATAGAATGTTGGGGTAGGTCAAAAGCATCTATGTGGCTTGACTAGCAACGGCGTGACTGAGGCATCATTTTTTTTTGTAATAAAATGAAATAAAAATAGCCTTCTTAATAGTGGTGTTAGGGGATCTGTCGGAAGCTATCGGCTGTGAAGGACGAATCCTAGGGAAAGGAGAGACAGAACCATGGCACACTGTTGGCAAGTATTAAACGGGGACTATTGAAACATAATATTAAAAAGCAATTGTGCACCTCCTAATCTATATAATCGGAAAGTGGTGTTGTACACATAACGTTGAGGTAGAAAATGACATAATATGAAGACTGTTGAGCTCGTCCCCTCTGAGCTAGCAGGTACCTGGCTTGCTTTGGGCCAAATCAAAAGCTGGCAATGTGGGGTGGTCTGTGCGACTCTTGGTACCTTACACGGCGCAATATGTCACGCACGGTGCTGTGCCTATGGTCCCAACCATGCGCGCGTTGGCTGTACGTTCCTGCGCCCCATGGACGGGGGCGTCACAGGAGCCACATAATCGACATGGAAGGTTAGAAGCCAGCAAGTCCAGAGGAAGAGAGTTTGCAATGCACGTCCAAGAGAGAAACTTTACAGCAGCACAGTAGGCTCAAGGGGGGGACCTGATAAAAAAAACGGGGAAAGATGTTTTTTAAAGCTTGCAATCAAATTCACTTGTTGTTTACATGGACTTATCCTTGTAAGTTTTTCTGACGCTATGAACGAAAAACAAAATGGTAAAAATCGTTTAAGATGCACTTGATTTGTGGTGCTGTGCACAAGACGGTTGTTTTTGATATTTTACTAAAGGCAAGTCTCCACTACCAAATTAAACGATATATGGTAAATCACTCCAACCCCAAAACTGCAATAGTTTGAAAGATGACTGTATGTAGACCTGTTGTGCATCAAATGTTTTTATGCCACATGCCTTTACTCTCATCAACCTTTCTGAGCTCATTATAGCACTGCATATGTTCAAGTCATGGTGGTGATGTAAACTTTCATATCCCAGAGGTCAAACACTGAGGTAACTAGAAGAAACCAGAAGCAAAAAAAAGGCGTGAGAAACGAGAATGGTATAGAATGTAGACAGCAGTTCAGGGTTGGTTGCTGGTGGCACTTTTTTAGATCTCCTGCTTTTGCAGGCTGGTGTGTGGTTCACGTACACAGTATGCACGTTGAAAGTGGAATTGCCCTCGTTGGACAGGCTGTTGGTTCTGTGTGGATTAATATCCATTTTTAAAGTTTTTTGTTGTTGGTGGGGGGGGGGTTACAGCGTGGACTCAGTCAGTGTTTTTCTTGTACTTTGCGAAGTGTGCCTCGGCTGGGGAGTGTTTTTGGCAATGGTTGTGTCATAGTTTATGGTGGGTATAGATTCAATGGACGCATGTTGATGATGTGGACCGTTGAAAGTGTTTCTGTCTCAACAGTTCCAACGTTACTGTAGGTGTGAATATCGGTTGAACTATCAGCAGCATTGAGAGTAAGATTTCATGGGCATTGCGTTATGGGAGGTAGTGGCAACAAAAACTCTGGGAAAGGTGGTTCGGGTAGAAAAATAGTACAACAAAATAAATATGAGTTTATTGTGGATGGGTGTATATAGCGCCAACTTTCCATAAATTAGGGAATTTAAAATTACATGGTATACAGTTTACATCTGGCCTGACCCACAAACAAAGCTTACAATCTTAAGCACATTTATTTGCACATACAACCTATCAGTATGTATTTATGATTGTGTGGGAACAGACCGTGGCCCGTTAGGGTGTAATCCACGCCCCCCAAGGGGAGAACGAGAACAACAACTGCCTTGCAATGTGTCCCCAGTGGTGGAATCGAGTTTAAGAATGCGAAGTACCTATTTACTCAAAAAGTAAAAAGAAACATTGTTCACTCGAGTGATCAATCCGAGGTTGAAAGTTGAACACTACTGACTTCTAATACTGTATTTAGTTGCCTTTAATGGTGACAGCGCATGAGTTCCCGATACAGGATTGGGCTAGGTACTGTATGGGAACGCTGTGTCCATAAAAAACCTCATTCCTTGGCACGCCGCAATGCTTTAGTGCTGGGAGTTGTAGTTCCAACACCGTCTGCGTAGAGGAAGGATGTTTTTTTCAGGAGTGAGGTAAGTCCACAGTAAGGCTATATAAATTGTCCCCCCAAGGGTCGTGCGCTGGCTGCATTTGTGTGGTAATTTTAAGCTCTCCAGGTACGCGGCGCGTGTGCGAGGCACTTACGGGGGCAGGAGGGAAATCACTAGGCTGGGTTTCGCCGGGCGTTCCATAAAGGGTGTAGGAGCGTTCCACCGGGTAGGAATGGGGAGACACAGTGCGAGAGTCCAACGGATCCCTGTATTTAAAGTACGGTGGGACCGGTGGGGGGGGGGGGGGGAGTTACATCAGACATGACAGGCACATCAGACCAGTAGGTGGGGGGGTAAAGTGAATTATACCAGGGGGCTCAATAAAGGTACCAGTGACCCCTATATAGGAGAAAAAAGATTTCGCCAAAAGGCTAATTGTTGTCAGGGCTATGTGGGTTTAAAGTCCGATAAAACCAAAAGCGCTTAAAATAAAAAAATACAAGAATAGATACGGGGTAACGACCACTTAGAGGTGTGGCGCATACAAGGCTGTTCGGGGCGGTGTATCTGGGGAATATTTATTTCAGGAAATTGTGATAGATTACGTGATGTGTGGGGGGGTGTGTAAGCTAAGGGAAATAAGCAGTGGCGTGTAAAGGCTGTTAAGTACCAAGCGTGGGATGAGGTTGCAGCGGTACTGATACCAGCGGTGTGACAGACTGGGAAGCGGAGTCAACGGATTGCACGTAGATCATGCTGCAAGCAAAGCAGCTGCACACGGGAAAGGGGATCAAGGAGTAAGTGATGACAACACTACATCGCGCAGCAGCAAGTCAAAACAGTTAGCAAGTGCAGAACCGGCGAGCACTTGAGGGGCTGCTGGTGATAAGTTTGAGAGGCAATTCCCGGCACAAGCTGCTGGTTGCTCACCCGTTGGGAGTCGGGGGAGTTTACTTAGTTAAAAGGAGACACATGAACGGACGGCGCGTGGATTTGGGGCCCCTAATAAATTTGGATTGCTGGCCGCGAAGGAAGGCTCAGACAATATGTTGTAGACTAAAGGCTCTCGGACCCACGTGGCGATGCGGTCCGCGCCCGCACGCATGAAGTTACGAACCTTAGACTTTGCGGTAAAGCAGTTTTTGAAATACAAACTGAGGGGAAGAGCCACAAACATATGCATTTGTAATCCATTATTGTGCTGTTTTATGCCCGAAAACCGAACCACCTCTATAAACCCAGATGACGACACAAAGGGTAAAAAGGATTCAGGCAGGTTGGTCCAGCACTTTAACTTAGAACGTACCAGGTTCTTTTGTGATGTAGATGTAGGGTCCCGTAAAGGGACTTCAGTGGCAACTACATGTACTTTTCAGAAAAAAAGGAACAGTATTTTTTCTCCCAATGACCTCATCTGCAAGTCAGCAATTTTTGTCTGGTATAAAATGATGCAACCGAATACTGACTTCCTTTTTGCAGGACCCCTATAGAGACTGGGTTTTTCAGTTGCTCAGTAGATATCTGAGCATCTTTGAACCCATCCAACAGCCAAGCCGTGAGAAATAACTTTTAGGAACATTCCATGGATGTTGTGCATCCTGGGAAGGAAAAGGCCCATTAGAACCTGAATGTCAACAGGCAGGGAACAGCAAAGTGTAATTAATCAAATGATTTTTCAAATGATAGTGGAATCGGTTAGAATAATTAAGTATACATTACACAAACTAACATTTTAACAAATATTGATAATTTACCCACATGACCATTGTCCGTTAAAATTATTCGTCTCCTGGGGCGTATACCGATAGTACTCGAGTATGGAACCCGACCGAGTATAACCAGAGACCCCCAATTTCAGCTAAATCCTAATAAAAGTGTAATGACGGGCGGGAAAAAAGAAAGTCGATGATAATGGTGCGAATGATGGTAAAACTTGCATACGAAAAACACACAAGATTTTTGGGGAAATACAACGGGATCAGCCCAACTATAAAGATGCTGGATTTGTATTTTCCAACATCTTAAATGCCACGCTCACTTGGCATTCAAGCTGTTTTGTGGGAACTACAACTCCCATCATTCTTTATAGCTGTGATTTGTGTTTCCAAACATCTTGACAATGCCAAGTGCGGTCGTGGGCGATCAAATTGTGGAACTACACAAAACTACCCGAGGGGCATGTAGCATTAATATGTGTGTGTGCTGGGAGTTTAGTGTCAGGCAGCTGTGTGAATGCACCGGGGGGGGGGGGGAAAAAGGGACTCATTGGGCTCAAGATGTTTGGAAACTACAACCTCATCATAAAGCATGCTGTGTGAGTTTGTAAGTTCCCGCTCAACCACTCTTGAAGTGCCGCCCCTAACCCCGCCCACGCGAGGGGGCGCCATTGCGAGGTTGGTACCTGTCCTCTCTTCTCCCTTGGCGGGTCGGTGGTCTCTTCGTGGTCCCTCCCCTGTTGTACGGGGGCTTCTTCTGTGGGCTACCGCTTGATATGGGGGGCATATATGAGATGATGTTGAGTCATGCTGTCACACCCTATATATTGATATGGGGGG
>JAACNH010004637.1:0-23238 GCA_019447015.1 Hymenochirus boettgeri | reverse complement strand
GATAGATAGATAGATAGATAGATAGATATCAAAAGCAAATAGTGTGCACTCTACCTTACAGACTTTTTCCAGTCATGCCTGGGTGCTTCTAATCATGATCCCATGATGCATTGCAGTACACAAAATGTATTAGAGCACTCACAGGTCTTGTGAAAATTCAAGTGTTTATTCCATACAGACAGCAAGTGGCAACGTTTTGGTCTGGTGCTTAGGACCTTTATCAAGCCATATCTTGAATTTTCACAAAACCTGTGAATACTACATTTTGTGTACTGATAGATAGATAGATAGATAGATGATAGATAGATAGATAGATAGATAGATAGATAGATAGATAGATAGAGAGATAGAGAGATAGATGCTATAATAGACATTTTACTCACATATTCGTAATTTAGAATTACTTGCATATTGGTATAATAGACATTTTACTCCCATATTCGTTAACGATATTACTCGCGTATTGGTTATAATAGAAATTTACTAGCATATTCGTTAATTCGATATTTACTCGCGTATTGGTAAATAGACATTTTACTCACATATTCGTTAATTCGATATTTACTTGCCTATTGGGATAATAGACATTTTCCTCACATATTCGTAACGATATTACTCGCGTTATTGGTATATAGACATTTTACTCGCAGATTCGTTATCGATATTTACTTGCGTATTGGTATAATAGACATTTACCTCACATATTCGTAATTCGATATGTACTCGCGTAATTGGTAAATAGACAGTTTACTCACCATCGTTAATTCGATTATTACTCGCGTGGTATAAGTAGCTTTATTCGCATATTCGAACATTCGATATTTATCGAAAATGTCCGGAAAAATATCGAAAAATCGGGTCCGGTTCGAATTCGAAGAGTTCGCTCGCGAACTCGGGTTCCAATAGAGTCTAGTGTCTATCTCTAATCTACAGCTCAGCATTAAAATCCCTAAAAAAGTTTGGAGATAGTGGGATCTGTCCCCTATATATTAAACGACCTTAAGAATGGTCAGTCCGCTGGTATCATAGGGACGTCTATTCTCATTGCTTAATTTGTGTCCAGAGCAAGCCTGCATTCCTTATTTAAAAAAATGTGTCTTAATCGCAGCTCCATCTCTGCCAATCCGCCCATTATAGGACTATGGTCCTGAATCGCTGGTCCTCACCCCTGGAGGCAAGAGTTTTAAAGAAATACATATCAAAAGCCCAGCATCGCTGCTTCGGTCCAAGTCAGACTCCCAGTAATTATGCGGCTATTAGGACACAGCACATCTTCCCATTCACATGTCTAGTTTGGACTAATCGGTGTACAGTAGGATGATGAGTTTTGATGTAAAAACATGATTGACCCCTTTCCCAATTTTCCCCAGTTGTGTGCGTGATAGAATTCCCACTATAAAGGGTTGGGTTCACATACGGAAGCAAACCATTCAAATGAAACGACGACATAAAAATGCAAACCCGTTGCTAACACGGAGATAGAGCTACAAGTATAAAACGTTAGGAAGTGGAATGGATATGCGGGGGAACTTACACAACTAAGTGAGACAAACAATGTAATACTGATGAATTAAACGACCATACCTCTCAGTAACTCTCACATTCTTGTTTACAATAATGAACGGTTACAGAATGGGTGATGTAATTAGCGACGATTCTAAAAGGCATTTTGATTTCGGTTTTGTAGACGTTACTCTGATCAAGATGCGTAAATATATATTTCCCTCTTTATAGGGCCATCAGAGTAATAAAAAAACTTGACAGATAATCCCATCAGCTGACATTCTGGGGGAGATATTAAAAGTAAGGGGAATTAACAAAAAACAAAAAAAAGTAGTCCCGAGCTCAGAGCTGGCATGAATTTTGGAGAAATGTTTCTCACTAATAAATTTGTAAAGGAGTTTAGTCCACCAGAAAACAGCTTTTTTAAAAAGGGATCTATAATCTCCTCCCTGCTGCCACACCGCTCTTCTGTTGTGTTAGGGGAGGTTCGGTTTGTGCTACTTGCATCTAGCGAAAAAGGAGCCCTTACATGTTGAATTATGATCCAGTGTAACTGCAAACAGGCCCTTACTGATACAAAATGTGGGATCAGTCAGCCATGCGCCCATACACGCGGTCGAAGCTATTGGCTCCCTTCTACTTCTGAACAACTCGGTAGCAATGTCTGCATCCTCGGTCTTGTCCTTGTGGCTCACACACCTTCCCAATACTTGGTAAATCATCAGTGTTCATCTGCATCATGCGGTCATTTTGGCTCCTGGAGAGGAGAGAGATAAGAGGCTGGGAGTCCAGTAGTAGAATGTTACAGTAAGTCAAGACGGGGAGATTTAAGGGAATTGGATGAACATTTTAGAGTAGCAGAGAAGAGAGAGAGAGGAAAAGGGATCCCCTTGGCAATATTGCGGAAGGGAAAATGACAGGTCGTAGTGACATTGTTAATGTGATGATGGAAGGAGAGAGAGAGTCAAAAAGAACTCAAGGGCAGTGTGGATCACCGGGTTAATGACTCATATGTCAATAGAGTGGAGAAGGGGGACAGGTCCCAGTTAGGGGGGAAGGGGGGGAAATGATTAATCCATTTTGGTAGATTAGTTTAAGCGGCGGTTGCACCATCCAGGGAGAGATAGAGAAACAGACATTTAGACAGATGTGGATTGAACTGCAGGAGTTAGCGCGGGGTAAATCCCATTGTGTTGGAAGGTAATCAGAAACGTGTAAGCTCACCTTAACTCTTAAAAGTGACTGGAGAAGCAGTGTGCAGTATTACAATTTTAGTTTAGCGGGTGATCTACAGGTGGGTGGATTGGGGCAAGAACATTGGCTGCCATACCCGGTTAAGGTAAGCTTGAAAGTAATTGGGTGTTTTGGGAGGGATTTGCTTAGATACAAATTTTGGTATCTAAAGAATTTTTTAATTTAAAACAACAAGAATTGTTGAAAATGTTTACGAGTGATGATGAGTTTAGATCTTTCCTCCAAGCAACGTTGGCAATCCTGTCCTAATATCTAAATAGATGTGTGATGATCATGTTGTTATTCATTAACGAATAGCAGATGTCTAAGTAGACACTAAAAATAGTTGAAGCCACCCACCATGGCATTCGAGATTTTGAGTGATTAAGCGTATTTGATCCAATTGCTCAAAAAAATTTGCTTTCTTCCGATCAGATTTCGTTTTCTATGCGGCCAATCGAAAAAAACACCTTCCCATGGTCATGGGTAGCTTAACGAGACTAATAGAATAAAGAGGATCTATGTTTTGTAAATTTTATTTCCTGTTTAACACGTAGAGGTCATTTGCTTTTAAGCTTTTTATCTATTTATATCAAACCCTCTATCTTCACTTAACATGTGATGTCTGCATTTGTAAACCTCACGGTTTATAATAAAAAGACCCCACAAAGTCTACGTAACGCTTATTTATGGCTCTTGGGGTGGGCGACACGCTTCAGACTCATAGAGCGAGCTTCATTTATATAGGGTTTATTGCTACTACATTGGAGCTTTCTCTTGAGGTCTTGTGCCCTGGGCAGTACATGTCACCTAGTGACAAGGGATTTTAAGAGCCTGTCACTTTGTGACCAAAACCTGTCCCATTCAGTTGGAAAAAAGATGCGTCACCTGTCTTGATCTTGAGACGTCTAAACTGTTAAAGCCGAAAATAACCTGTGAATAAAAAAAGGAGGAAGAGATAACGATAGGCAAGGCAGACAGAACGTAGGGATACCGGGACCTAGGAAGGGTGGATATATATACATGCAGATACCGTAAATAGGACAATTGGAAAATCCCAACAGAAAGCACAAGGAACGCTGGCTCTGCTTAGAAGAATAGTAGGTTTTGTTCCAGTATATATTAAATCTTGGAATGCCCCTCAAAGAAGTCACAATGGGCCTACTGGAGGTTGCTTAAAATGACTAATACAATGTGAGCGTGTAACCAGGCTGGTCCGTCTGACTCTGACCAAACATTAGACGCTGGCGTAAGATTTATTAATTACATTATTTGACACTAACCACAGAGCACAGGGCTCAGTGTTTAGCCCAATGATGTCTTGCAGCGCTAAAGTCTGAGTTCGATTCTACCCTTGAGACAAATGCAAGAGTTGTAGTTCTCCTGTGCTTGCGGGGTTTTCCTCCGGCACTCTCGTTCCTCACAATCATAAATACATACTGCTAGGTGGATGTGGACATAAAGTGATTAGATTGTAAGCTTCGGGGCAGGGGGACTGATTGAATTAAAAAATGTAGCATTATATAAGGTGGAAATAAAGGGAGATTCAATAAACGTCTATTGTTTTAAAATGGTGCTGATTTTGCCCCAACCCAATCAGACTATGTAACATTTTAAAGCTAACATCTGATTGGGTGGGGCAAAATTAGCACATTTTAAACGATAAGACTGTATTGAATAAACCCTGACAAATACATACATAATTATTAGTAACGTCTGTAGGCAAAAGAGACCAAAAAACTCAAATATATTCAACGATTCTCTGTTCTGTTTGCACATTTGTGGGCAATAACACGAACAACAAACCTTTTATTGTAAGATCGATCAGGGATTTATCCAAACCCAATCTGCTGCCAAGTAAGGAAATCCAACAGCTGTGATTACGGTGAGAAGGTCAAGTGCCAATCCTAGAAAATTCTCTAGGACCGTTGAACAGAGAAATCTTGTCCACGGTTTTAGAAAAAGGGCAAGTGCCCCACAAGTGGAAAAAACAATGATTCATAAGTCAAAAACAAGAGCTAACGAGGACCTGGTCTCCAAAGGTATTTGTCTGTGGTCATTGCAACACGTTTGAGGTTCACAAGGTCACATGAGTGCGGCAGAAACCACCATTTGGACTTGAGTTTCTTTAGCAGCTTAAACTTTCCCATTACACAACACAGAGGCAGTTACAAGGAGGTCATAAGGAAACAGAATTTACAAGATAAAATTATGGAAAATCAACTAGAGGAAAATATTCTTATTTATTCATGAAAAAAGAAGCAATTCACATGAAATCCTGAAGGTTCCTTAAATATGACAGCGTTTTTTAGAGGATTTATGTATTTTCTTCGGTTTTATAGCTGTTTTAAATGGGTCAAACGGAACGACCCGAACATTTTTTTACTAAACTTAAGTTTTAGAGATTGTTCAACCACGATTTTTGAACAAGATTTTAGATTTTTAAATGGGAGTTTTGAAATTTAAACCATGATTTTAAATCAGTTACTTTTCAATTGTGGAAAATTCCGAATCTGCAGGATTTTCAAAACTGGATTCATTTTGGAAAACTCCTCTCCGTGACTAAAGACACCCACGTCTAGGAATAGTAGTTTGTCCTGGGGTTGTCCTCCTTCTAGCTTCCCTCTGACCCTAAAACGCTCAGGATTCCGCTCAGAGACCACCTACAACTGTAATCCAACTCATTGTTCAGCTACCACCAATGCTGCTTTGCATGGGTAAATAGGTAGAAATTCTGACTGGTACGGTCATACACATGCACATGTCAGTGCCATGTAGAATGTGTGCGGTCTGTCTCTACAGTACTGAGCAGTTTGTCTGTCAGATTATTTCAAGGGTGACAGTTTGTAAGAAGCCTTGGTAATATTTGGGGGACGCATCTTAAGGGGGTTATTCAAAAAAGTCTTATCATTTTAAAATGGTGCAATTTTTGCCCCAACCACTCAGCTGGTTAGCTTTAAAATGTACATAAGTTATGATTGATTGGGGCAAAATTAGCACCAGTTTAAACAAAAAGACAATCTTTAGTAATCTTCCCGTAAGTGTCGTTCTCAAAAAAATGTTGGCCATGGAATTATGGAGTGCGTCACAGTTAGCACAAATTACAGAGCTGCGTAGCTACAGGGGAGAAACCTTGCAATCAAAGTTATAGAGCATACTCTTTTTGCCACTATTTAAAGCAAGACCCTACCTGATAAAAATAAAATTAAATCAGTCTCCTACTGATAAAATAGTTCATTAAAGCAAGGACTCCTACCTGATAAAATATGTCATTTAAAGCAAGACCTACATGATAAAAATATGTTTATTAAAGCAAGGATCCTACCTGAAAATATGTTCATTTAAAGCAAGACGCCTACCTGATTAAAATATGTTCATTTAAAGGCACGACTCCACCTGATAAAATATGTTATGAAAGCCAGCACTCATACTGATTAAAATAGTTTATTAAAGAAGACTCCTACCTGATAAAAATGTTTATTAAAGACAAGACTCCTACCTGATTAAAATATGTCATTAAAGCAAGACTCCTACCTGATAAAAATGTTCATTTAAAGCAAACTCCTAACTGGTAAAAAGTGTCATCAAAGCAAGACTACGAACCAGAAAAATATGTTCATTAAGCAAGTCTCCCTACCAGCTAAAAATGTTTATGTAAAGCAAGACTCCTACCAGTAAAATATGTCATAAAGCAAGGACTCCTACCGATAAAATATGTTTATTAAGCAAGATCCTAACTGATAAAATATGTTTATTTAAAGCAAAGACTCCTACATGAATAAAATATGTTCATTAAAGCAAGACTCCTACTGATTAAAATATGTTCATTAAAGCAGACTGCCTACCTGGTAAAATATGTTCATCCAAAGCAGACTCTACCAGAAAAATCTGTTCATTTAAAGCAAGTCTCCTATCCAAGATAAAATATGTTATTAAAGCAAGACTCCTACCCAGAGAAAATAGGTCCATTAAAGCAGACTCTACCAGAGATAAATATGTTCATTAATAGCAAGACTCCTACAGATAAAAATATTGTTCCTTACAGCACGCCTCCTACCAGATAAAAATGTCTTAAACGCAAAGACTCCTACCAGATAAATATGTGTTCATTAAAGCAAGACTCCGTACCAGATTAAATATGTTCATAAAGCACGACTCCTACCAGATAAAATATGTTCATTAAAGCAAGACTCCTACCTGATAAAATAGTTCATTAAAGCAAGACTCCTACCTGATAAAATAGTTCCTTCAAAGCAAGATCCTACAAGATAAAATATTGTCATTACAGCAAGTCTCTACCAATAAATAGGTTCATTAAGCAAGACTCCTACCAGATTAAAATATGTTCATTAAAGCAAGACTTCCTACTGAAAAATATGTTTATTAAAGAAGAATCCTACATGATGAAAATAGTTTATTAAAGCAAGGGACTCATATGAAAAAAAATGTTCATTAAAGCACGACTCCTAACCTGATATAAAATAAAATATGTTCATTAAAGCAAGACTCCTACCTGGTAATCTGTTCATCAAAGCAAGACTCCTACCAGATTAAAATATGTTCATATTAAAAGCAAGACTCCGAATGATAAAAATATGTTTCATAAAGCCCAGGGCACTCCTACCAGATAAAAATAGGTTCATTAAAGGCATAGACTCCTACCAGATAAAATATGTTATTAAAGCAAAGACTCCTACCAGATAAAATATGTTCATAAAGCAAGACTCCTACCTGATAAAAATAATGTTCAATGAAAATTATAATGGTCGCCTAATTAGGAGTATGAGCAGATGAGAGTTCCAACAGAATATAAAAAAGACTTTTAAGGGGGGGAAGGTTCACGAACTCTAAAAGACTTAATGGATAGTTTAGAAGAAGAGAAAACAGGTAAGCGGATTATAGGTTCTTTGCCAAACCACGCATCTTACAAAAGGAAGGGGCCTAAGCCCACAAAACCAGGGCCAAAAAAAAAAGGCTTCTGTATGGGGGCCTTTGATTTAGTTGAAAGAAAAATTTCAAAGAACACGAAAACATGAAACCATAAACTTCGTTCTTTGTCTATAATCCAAAGTAAGTGTCCTCATCGAGCTCACGTTAAAATCACCAACTGAAAGTATCAAAGTGGGACTTCCCATTTATTGGGTCCAGATTGCCTTGTAATACCTTCTGTAGATCCTCATTTTACGCTGTCCTCATTAGCATTTACTAATTTATTGCACTGTGCATCAATTTTAGGAAATCTGTTGCAGTGCAGTGAACCTTTGTTTAATTCATCACAGCTACTTTAATTAGGGGCTATAAAAAGCTAAATACAACTCTGTGCAAACAATCAGATTCAATAAAAGTTCTTATCGAATTAAAATGGTTCCAAATTTTCCCCCAACCAATCAGATCTATTCAACTTTGGAAAGCTAACATCTGATTGGTTGCTGGCAAAGTTAGCCACCATTTTAAACGATAAGAACTTTTATTGAATCTCCCTTGAATGTGTTTTATTGGCATTTTACCCTATAGCTCTGGTAGATAGATTGTTCTTCGCCGATTCATTGAAAAGAATCACGGAAACCTAAGGCAGGATTTTTTTCGAAGATAAAATAAAAAAAATTGAGAAGTTAATATATCTGTGCCATGTTTCAAACCGAAAAAAGAGATAACTAACAATAACCAAAAAATATAATATTTGAGTAAGATAAGTTAGATTCAAGATGGCTGATGAGGTGCCCATAATAAGTGATTCTATTCCACTGGGATTTGACGGTACAGTGTGTGGTACCTGTATCCATAACTTGGGAATCTGATACGCAGCCTCAACATATCCCCTTAGAGTAGGACCCATTTAAAATCAATGGGGGAAAAAGAGTTTGAAAAGTTTGATAGAAAGAGAGTAAATAAACAATGTAACCTAAGTAAAGTCGGTCTGGGAACTGGAAAATGGTCTGGGTGAACCTGTACATATCACCAAACATCATTAAACATTACAAGGAGATTCATCGACAGAATGTTCAGTATCATTCATAATGGTGTGCTAATTTTGCCCCCCCCCCCCCCCCACCAATAAGATGTTCGTTGCAATATATTAAATAAGATCTAGTTATGGAGGCTAAATTTGGTCGAACGACCCAAGTATAATAACCTAAGCAATGGAATTCCTCCTATTGGAACACCATATAGTTATGGGAAGCAATAGTCATGTAAGTGATGGTAGAACATCGTTAAAAAGAATGGGCAATTTGGACAAATTTTTCGTCAATCATACTGTAGTGGGAGCGGTACACCCTGCAGGGTGGGTGGGACATTGTTGACCGATCCCCCCTACATGTCAGGGATTAGGGATGGACACTAAAAATCAAAAACTTAACCCGAGTTTGAGCCGGATTAGAGTGTGTACAACTCTAGACTTTTTAGAATCTCCAAAATACAAACTTTTTGGGTTTTCCAACTCGCAGACATATTTTGATTAATAATTGATTTTTTTTTTGAGGATCCAAATTTTTTAATTGATAAAAACTGATTTAGCGCTCCAGAAATACAATCATATAAGGGTGGACCCAGACACACGTGCACCTAATCTAAAACAGTGGTTGTGGGGTTTCACTCTACGGGATTGAAAGTGGTGATTGAGGATAAACGATTTAGTAAAAAAATGGCTAGAACTGCCCAAGTATCCTAACCAAAGCACTTGTGGAATCCCCCTATTGGCCCACCCATATAGGGGGTCTATGGGAGCAAGTCATGTAAGGCTGTTGTACGAGTCTTATAAAACTTACATTATTAGGAACTGCATAAAACAATATTCTAAACCCACCAAAACGAAGCTAAATACACAATGTAAGACCACTTATAAATACCCGATATTTCACATGGTCCACATCCACAGGACGAAAGACAGACCATACAGTATCAAGCAACGACAAAGCAAAGCTTGAGGTTAATACAAAAATGAATAAGAGCTGCTTCTAATGCTATTAAGTAAAAGTCCATTCGGGGGACCCCCTTCATATTACCAGATCACTGGGCACATAGAAATGGAGTTAAGTGGCGCTAAACCTCCAAGTACTATGTTCTAGGTCACGTTATACAGACATTATGGGGTAGGTATCAAGGTTGGACTAGATGACGATTTGTCTTTATACAACCTCCACTACTATGTTACTATTTGTAACGGTATTACAGAGGAATTATGGGTAGGGTATAAAGGTTGGATAGATGGACGTATGTCTTTATACAACCTCCATATTACTATGTACTTGGTGGTGTAACTGTTTATACCAGACATTATTGGGTAGGGGTTATAAAGGTTGGGACTAGAGGACGTATGTATTATACAACCTCCACTACTAGTTACGATGTAACTTTAAAGGGGTACATATGGGTAGGGTTATAAAGGGTGGAATAGATGGATTGTATGTCTTTATAAACCTCCAAATACTATTGGTTACTATGTAACTGTTTTAACAGAATATGGGTAGGGTATAAAGGTTGACAGATGTTGTCGTCTTATAAACCTCAATACTATGTTCTTATGTAACTTGTTTACAGACATGGGGGTAGGTATAAAGGTTGGACTAAGATGGACGTATGTCTTTATACAAACTCCATACATGTCATATGTAACTGTTATACAGACATGTGGGTAGGGTATAAAGGTTGGACAGGTCGGAGGATGTTTTATAACCTCCATACTATGTGACCTATGTAACTGGTTATACAGACATTATGGGTTAGGGTATAAAGGTTGGACTAGATAGATGGAATAATGGCTTTATAACATCCTCCAATTACATGTTACTATGTAACTGTTAGATTCAGACATTATGGTTAGGGTATAAGTTGTAGATGGAACGTTATGTCTTATACTCCTCCAATAATATGTTTATATGTAACTGTTATACAGACATTATGGGTAGGGTATAAGGTTGGACTAGATGGACGTTGTCTTTATTCAACCCAATTACTATTGTACTATGTAACTGTACAGACATTATGGGAGGGTATAAAGGTGGGATAGAGGGATGTATGTCTTATACAACCGCCATATACTATGTACTATGTAAACTGTATACAGACATTTGGGTAGGGTATTAGGGTATAAAGGTTGGATAGAGGATGTAGTCTTTATACAACTTCCATGACTATGGTACTATGAATCTGTTATACGACATTAGGGTAGGGTAATAAAGAAAGATGGGCTTAATGGAGTATGTTTATCAACCTTTAATACTATGTTACTAGGTATGTAATGGTTTGCTCATATTATGAAAAAAAAATCACCCGTGCATCCAAACGTCGCCATTAATATGCGTTTTGCGCTTAGATTAAGCGCAGGATTTTAACGCCAGCAAAATCGCGAATCGCAATATTGAATCGCGGAGGTGCTTACCCAGAGCATGCGGCCTATGTAAATGAGCCTGGGGTCTGTACCCCCAAAATAGAAAATATCCCACAGTCATTAGATCGCTGTTGATTCTTATGAAACCACTCTCATACAGTAAATTTAGTCCTGATCACATACATGCACCTGGTCTGGTCGGCGCTGTCTGGGTCTACCAGTAAAGCAAGAAATTCAAGCCGAGAGACTAAAGGTTCAGACACACATGCGATCGGCGGGTGCCGAACCCGCGCGACACAGTGTCAACAACGTTTCGGATAATAATCAGTCCATGTATGGGCACTTTATCAGGAAAACAGCCGATGATTTGTAGATCACCGGCGGATCAGCAACGATTCTCCGATCCAATGGCACCCGCAATCGAACGTGTGTTACAAACCCTTTACATACCAGTACGCAATCAACTTGTAGGATCTCCTCAATTCCTCAAGCCTAAATGCAACAACATCTACTCCACTATGGTGACTCCCCTCCTCGGATCAACGGGCTGGTTCCGTCTTGGCGTACCATCTCGAGCATTCTGCTCCCAATGGCCTGATCCTCGCACCATTTTTGACCCTCATATTCCCAGAAATCCGTACCGTGTTCCTCCATTGTGTTTCCATTCAAACAGGGATTCGGCATGGGATCTGCTGCAAATTACCACAGTATCCATGTATACCTGTCACCCCCTCTGATGTGGGCAGAGGGATCACAAATCAAATTCCCTAAAGAAGCCACCAGTCATACACATCGTGTGGGGGTCGGCACTTGCAATCACAACCTGGTACGAAACTATACCCGTCCTCTCTGGCTTGAATCTGCCTTCACCGGTGAGACCCACACTGCCAACCCTACTCAGGAGAAGTATGCGATCCTGACAATTACTGTTATTACGGTTGACTTCATGGAGGACTCAAAGCTATCTATCTAATGACATGCGGGATATTCTTATTTTGGGATAAAGGACACGGACTTTCCATAATAAAGCATTAGAAGGAGCTCTTTGATCTATTTTTATAATGCTCAAGGCTGTGCTTTGGTAGGTTCTGGATACTGTAGGTGTCTGCGTTAGTGGATGTGGGGACATGTGAAATAGGGGTGGTAATTTAGTGGTTTACATTGTGTATTCTAGCTTAGATTTTGGTGGGTTTAAGATATCTGTTTTTATGCGGATTCCTAATAAATGTGAAAGTTTTAACGACGTCTACCAAAACACTACAGGACTGCTTCCCATATAGACTATAGTGGGTTGCCACCCAATCTGGGGTAATCACATAGTGCTGGTAGGATACTTGGGCAGTCTAGCCTAGTTTATTTTAACTAAATATAGTGCATCCTCAAGCAACACCAGTTCAATCAGTAGGACGTGAAAACCTCACAAACCACTGTTTTAGAGATACAGGTGGAACTTTGTTGTCCTGGGTCCCACCCTATATGTTGTATTTATGGAGCGCTAAAGTCAAGTTCAACTGAGAGACCAATCTCAGTATTAAAGGATCAAACATCTCTCATCTTCTATTTAGGAAAAACTGAATGATATTGAGGAGAAAACATAAGGTCAGAGACAATATAAATTATTTCTTTCTACATGTATGCTACATTCCCCCATCTTCTATTGCATTCAGGAAAAACACACAATAATGAAATAAGCAACTCAGTCATCCTATTGTTTCTGGGATTGAAGGGACTTGACAACAGTGTGGATATCCATTATTAAATCGAACATTCTCTCTCTGTTTCAAGGATCACACCTATCCTCCTATGGTCCAGGAACCAAAAGTATATCGTCAAAAAGTGTTAGAAAGAGGGTTCAAAATACCTGCTGCTGTCTTATTCAAACTTACCTTTGAAAAAATTCCACAAAACCTTAAATACTTTCTTGATTAGTTCGATTCTCTGATATCAACCAGGAGATTGTTTATTTCAGGATTTATTCATGGTTTGCTTAGAGAAACTTATTTTTTTTCAAAAACAATTACTACAACCAGATGAGTGGCAGTGCAATGGGTGCCACGTGTGCCCCCAAATGTGTTTGAATCAAAGAGTGAGAATAAAAATCAGCGATATGAACATACTGTATAAAGGAAAATGACATGGGGAGGAGTTATTCTGATAAGATTAAATGAAAATATGCAACCTTTTTACATTTACTTTACATACCTCAAATTGATTTTCTATGTGTTCTATCATTTGCTGGGGGATTTGTAATGAAGAGCAGGATTGGCTTTGTTCTACTGCGCTATGTGGTGGAGGGAGTTTTGTTACCTATTATTTTGGGGGCATATTTTTTGAAGATACTTACCCCCCTTCTTTTTGATGGAACTGGCCCCAGCTCCTCCAGCAGCGGGGTCATTCCCAGCAGGAACATGTGCAGATCATTGTGTAAACGCTCGGATTCCATCGATCTTCAGTCCAAATACCCCAATCTACAACCACTATCGTCACAATAGGACAAGCCCCATTTGTCGGGAGGCTAGAGCGCCTCACCGAACATGGTTGCCCCCGGACTGTGCAAGGTACTCAAACTGAGGCCGGGAATACAGGAGACCGTACGGAGTGAAAACTAACGAACAAGGCACCAGGTAGATACCAAGGTCAGAGACCCAAAAATACGAGTGATACAGACAAGGAGAAGGCAAGAGCAGAGTCAGAATCAGGGCAAGGGTCAAAAACCAGGAATCAGGCCGCCAGGCCCGGTACAGAAGTTAAGCAGAAAAGTAGTCAGGAAGAGAAGAAGCAAAGTTAGGGCAGGCAGATACAATCGGAAACGTCAAAAGCAAGGCAGGAGTCGGGGAAGTAGAGGAGTAATCAGATTTTAAAGCACACCACGCACAAATGGGAAACTAACCGATAATCGGGCAAGGGTAGATAGTAGTTTAGAAACTAGGCTGAGGGGATAAATTACACAGAGGAAACCAATGGGGAGAGGAGTATAAGGAGGGAGGTGCAGGATAGGTTTATTGAACGAAGAAGCCCTCCTCGTCCAATAGCAGAGTGGAGGAGAGCGTGAGGGAGGAGGAGGGTAAGAGCCGGTGACTGTGCGCGTCCGCAAGCACTGGCTAAAGACCGGGCGTGAGCACGAACGGACGTGCTCGCGCGAGGAGACCATGACGTCAGTGGAAACGCGATCCAGGAGCCTAGAGATGCCGCAGGAACCCGGCACAGGTAAGGCTTTTGTCACATCCTGCTTATAAACTGTCTGCCTTGGGACCAATGCTGGAGGAGGGTTGAGACAGTTGGTGACATCACTTCCTTTCTTCTGCATGAAAGTAACTTAAAATTTTTTAACTTTTGTAAAGTTTAAGATTTTTCATTATGTTATTCACTAAATTACGTTAAAGGAAAAAATAAATCTAAAGTGTAGCCGCCATTACAAGGACAAAAGGCTGTGATTAAGACCATGTACAAGCAATATATTGAATAAAGACCTTAGGATAGGACAGGTCAATGAAAGACTATTATATTTACAAACCTTGAAGCAGGACCTTCAGTCAATATTAAACTTGCCTGTCGCCCTATGCCATGCAGTAATCATTATATGATTATTATGACTTATTTACGTATGTTATGTGTAATAAACTTTTTAATATAATATTTTTTGTCATCACTGACAAATCCTTACACATGACCTAAAATACTGCACCAATGCATGTGTAATTTCCTTACCTATTGGAGTAAACAATAGCAAGTTTTTAAATTACAACTGCAACTTTTATTCAAATAGTACAAAATGTAAAAAAATATTTAAAACGGAACTACCATGGGGAATTTTTTAAACAGATTGATTTTTTTAAAAAAATGTTGCTACAAGGGTTAAAAAGGGTTGAAAAGCCAAATTTTTGCTTTGCTTTTGTTTGTTTGTAAAAGTGCAAACATGTAAAAATTGTTTCGAAAAAAAAAAAGCGCCAACAGTTTTTGAGAATGCTTAGAAAGATGTGCCAGGTGTTGTATGAAATGTCTTCAAAGGGCAATATTAATGCGAATAGAAATAGTAATAACTTTTATTTATATTAAAGGGAATTCCATCCCCTTAAAATAAAAAATGCCTGTTACATGCCCCAACCCAAACTGATATATTGCACTTTTATTACCTACATTACTAAACCAGATAATTATGGCCCAATCTGCAGAGGTAAACTGGCTCATCCGTCCATGCCGTCAATCAAAGGTGGTGTAATGCTAATATCTTTTCCATAACAGGAGAATTAAAAAAAAAATATGATTAAATATTGGTACAAAATACATGTGACGAAAAGTAACCAGGTTTGTATAGGGGGGGCAAGCCATTAAGGTGCAAAGAATCCCAAACCCCAGGACCATACTAAAAGAAGGAGGCAACTACAAATGAAGGATTATAAGTAAGTGTTTTTTTGTTGTTTCCATTGTGACAATGTGAACTGAGACATCAAAACATAATCTAGATTTGTGACAGAAGATGATTAAAGTCGAACTTAAAAGAGATATCAATGTAGAACATGGGGCCCTTGAATAGACTTTAGCTCTATCAAAGGTCACCATGTTTTTTACACTTGATATGTTCCTTAGTTAGACATTTAAGCATTTCGTCACAAGCGACGCTGAACAATAAAATCTGTTCAACATCTCTAGAGATGCGGGACAATCCTATATTTAATATAAAGCCCTAACTTGCTGTGTCTGGCTGTGGTCCGAGTGGGTCACTGCCGTCCTATGGATCCACCACTCGAGAAGGATAGTTAAGATCTGTTCTGCAGTTCCTACTGACTCACCCACTAGAGGGAGAGAAGAAACATAGGAAAAAACACACGGAGCAGAACCAGCACTACACAGACCACAATAAGGTTGCTGGGGACAGAAGGGGGGACCCTCGATTTGGAATTGGGGACAGAGGGGGGGGCCTGAATTGAGAAAGAGAGGGGGGCTGGATGGATTGGGGAAAGGAGGGGTTGGTGGTGGATTTGGGACAGAGGGGGCAATGGATTTGGGGCAGAAAATGGGCTGGCTGGATTTGGGCACAGAGGGTATAGGGCCTAGATTTGGGACAGAGGGATGACCCTGGATTTGGGGACAGAGGGGGTGAAACCTGGATTTGGGACAGAGACGGCGCCTGGATTTGGACCAGAGGGGCTCTGGATTTGGGGACAGAAGGGGCGCGCCCTGGTTTGGGAAGTGGGGGCGGATGGATTTGGGACAGAGGGGGTGACCATGCATTTGGGACAGAGGGGGGGCCCGGAGTTGGGGAGAAAGAAGAGGGTGGTGGTGACCCGGATTTGGGATAGAGGGGGGCCCTGGATTGGGATAGAGGGGGCCTGGATTTGGGATAGAGGGGGGGCGACCCTGGATTGGACAGAGGGGTGACAATGGGATTTGGGATAGAGGGGGCCCTGGATTTGGGATAGAGAGGGGCCCGGATTTGGGGTGATAGAGGGGGGCCTTGGATTTGGCACAGGGGATGAACCCTGGGATTTGTGAAGAGGGGGGCCCTGGATTTGGGACAGAGGGGGGTGACCCTGGATTGGGTTTGGGAGTAGAGGGGCCCCTGGAATTTGGGATAGAGGGGGGGCCCTGGATTTAGGGATAGAGGGGGGACCCTTGGATTGGGGATAGAGGGACCCTGGATTTGGGGGTAGAGGGGGGGGGCCCTGATTGCGACAGAGGGGGGTGACCTGGATTGGGATAGAGGGGGCAACGGATTTGGGGATCGAGGGGGCCTGGATGTGGGATAGAGGGGGCCTCGTGGATTGGGACAGAGGGGGGACCCTGGTTTGGGATAGGGAGGGGGGGGGGGGGGCCCGGAATTTGGGATGGATAGAGGGGGGCCCTGGCTTTGGGACAAGAGGGGGGGTGACCCTGGATTTGGGATGGATAGGATAGAGGGGCCTGGATTTGGAGATAGAGGTGGAGCCCGGATTGTGGACAGAGGGGGGGGCTGGATTTGAGACAGAAGGGGTTGGACCCTGGATTTGGCTCGAAGGGGGGCCACTGGATTTGGGAAGGGGGGGATGGATTTGGAAAGAGAGAGGGGGGTGACAATGATTGGGCATTGAGGGTGCCCTGGAGTTGGGACAGAGGGAGAAGACCCTGATTGGGGACAGAGAGGGGGTGGATTGGGACAGATCGAGGGTTAGGCTGGATTTTGGGACAAATGAGGGGGAAGACTCGGTCCTCCTGCTCCTAGTCGACGGAATGTAAGTCAAGGTGGCAAACCAGGGATGTCACGCCAATTAGCAACGCCGCGGACCAGGAAGTGCTCACGCTGCTGCTTGTGCCCGAAACGAACTACATAGCAACAGGAGGCGGGGTACCAAGGCGGTCAAAGGGACCGGGTCTTGTAGTATGTTAGCTGCCTTGCTTTGGGCAAGGTATTATTAGATCGATTGGATGGATTGAGAGATAGATAGAAAGATAAAGATTAGTATAGAAATAATAGAGGATGGGTGGATGAGGAGGGAGGGGGACGGACGGAACGGAAACAGATAATAGATGATCGATAGATAGAGAGATAGATAGATAGCAGATATCCAAAAGCAAATAGTGTTGCACTCGACCTTAAAGACTTGTTCCATGTCATGCCTGGGGTGCTTCTTAATCATGATCCCATGATGCCCATTGCAGTACACAAAATGTATTAGAGACACTCACAGGTTATGTGAAAATTTCAAGGTTTATTCCATTACAGACAGCAAGTGGCAACGTTTGGTCTGGTGCTTAGACCTTTATCAGCCATATCTGAATTTTCACACAAACCTGTGAAACACATTTTGTGACTGATAGAAGGATAGATAGATGTAAGATAGATAGCATAGATAGATAGATAGAGAGATAGAGAGATAGATAGATAGTAGATAGATAGAGAGCTTAGATAGCTGATAGTAGATAGATAGATAGATAGAATAGATAGAAGATAGCTAAGATAGGAGAGATAGATAGAGAGAAGATTAGATGATATAGATGATAGAAGATAGAAGATAGAAGATAGATAGTAGATAGATAGATAGATGATGAGGATAGATAGTAGATCGATAGATAGATAGATAGATAGCGAGAAGATGATAGATGATAGATAGATAGATAGATAGATCGCTAGATAGATAGATCGATATATAGATAGATAGATGATAGATAGATCAGATAGCTGCTAGATAGCTAGAGAGATAGAGAGCTTAGAGAGATGAGCTGATAGATGATAGATAGATAGATAGAAGATAGATAGATAGATAGATAGAGAGTAGATAGATAGAGAGCGAGATAGATAGATAGAAGATAGATAGATAGAAGATTAGTAGATAGATAGATAGAAGATAGATAGATAGATAGATGATAGAAGGATTAGTATAGAGAGATAGAGAGATAGATGATAGATACCAGCATCCTACAGTGTCATCAATACCAAATACAGCATCCTACAGTGTCATCAATACCAAATACAGGACAGTACAGGTCATAATACCCAAACAGGCATCATACATGGTGGTAAAAACAATGAAGCAGGTACAGGGGCAATTAAAGTACCCAACATGGGCCAGGTGCATGTGTATAATAAATGTAATTAACACGAAAAACCACCAAGAACAGAGATAACAGCACCACTGTTAGAATATACAGAGTTGTATGGACAACCCTTTATTAAGGTAGTACCCAGGGATAGACAGTGGATAGCATATTAAAAACATTACAAACATATATACAGAATACAAAAACCTTCATGGGGAAAAAGTTGTGAGTACAACAATAGATTCCTCTAAGTCCCCTCT
Organism: Hymenochirus boettgeri; assembly: GCA_019447015.1. Taxonomy (NCBI): domain Eukaryota; kingdom Metazoa; phylum Chordata; class Amphibia; order Anura; family Pipidae; genus Hymenochirus; species Hymenochirus boettgeri. Next base: position 4,398 of record JAACNH010004637.1, on the reverse strand, counting down.
TATATCATGAAAACAGTCATAAACTATTCTGTGCCAGACGATAGTGCAGTCATACGGTAACACCATGGGGATACAACCGGCTATCCTATAAGGGTAAGCATGTTCCACACCGAGGGATTAAAGCAAGGAAACGCTATACGCGTTACGCTCAACGAGGCACTACAGTGGTCACACTACCCAAATACCAGCATCATACAGTGTCAGCAATACCCAAAAGCAGGAATCATACAGTGTCATCACTAAACCAAGACCAGACATACAGTGTCATCAAAACACCCCCCAATACCAGCTGCATACAGTGTCATCAACACCAATCCAGCATAATACAGTGTCGTAAATTACCCCAATTACCAGCATCCATACAGTTGTCATAATATACCCAACACCAGCATCATAAGGTCATCGAAACACAAACCAGCATCATTACAGTGTCACCAATACAATACAGCATCATACAGTGTCAAAAACCAATACCAGCATCATTAAAGTGGCGACCAATACCCAAATACATATCATTTACCGTGTCATAAATACCCAATTACCAGCATTTCACTACAGCTATCATCAATACCCAAATACAGCATTAATACAGTGTCATCAATAACAAATACAGCATTCATACAGATGGCATCAATAACCCAATACCAGCAGTCATACAGTGTCATCATCCAATACCAAGACATCAATACAGTGTCATCAATACCAATACCAGCATCATACAGTGTCATTACAAAACCCAATACCGCATAGACAGTGTTAATAAATACCCAACACCAGATCATACAGTGTCATCAAAACCAATACCGCTATCATACAGTGTCATCATACACAATACAGGCATCTTACAGTGCATCAATACACCCCAATACCAGCATTCATACAGTGTTAATCAATACCCAATACCTCTCATACATGGTCATCAATAAACCAATACCAGCATTCAGACAGTGTATTCACATACCATACATCATCTTACAGTGTTAATACCAATACACAATACCAAGCATAATACATGTGTGTCATCCAATACCCATACTCATCATACAGGGTCATCACTAACCAATACCAGCATCAACAGTTCATCAATACCAATACCTCCTCTTACAGTGTCATCAATACACCAATACAAATCATGTGACAGTGTCCATCAAGACCCCAATTAAATCAATCTTACGTCATCAATAACCAATACAGCGTCATACAGTGTCTTCAATACCCAATATCATCGTACAGTGCACCAATACCCAAAACCAGCATCATACAGTGTCAGCAATACCCAAAAACAAGCATCATACAGTGCACCAATACCCAATTACAGAATTCATACAGTGTCATAAATACCTCCAACATCATCATACAGTTGTCACCCAAGACCCAATACCAGAACAATCAGTGTCACCAATACCAATTCCACATCATAAAAAAGTGGCACAATACCCAATAGCGAAAGTCAGGACAGTGGCAAAATACCCAAGAGCAGCACAACTACAAGTCTCAAGTATACCACTACCAGGCCATCAGACAGTCTTATTAATACCCAATACCAGCATTTATCAGTTGCATAAATACCCAATACAGAATTCATAGAGTCTATAAAACCCATACCAGTCACCTACATGTCTATAACTACCCAATACCACATCTACAGTCCATTAAATACCCAATACCAGCATATACAGTCTTATTAATACCCAAAAAATTACCAGCATCATACAGGTTCAGCAATAACCAATACCAGTATCAACAGTGTCAGAAATTACCCACACCAGCATTCATAAGTGTCATCAATACCCAATACCAGCATCAAACAGTGTCATCAATACCTACATTCAAATTCAAGTGTTTATTCCATACAGACAGCAAGTGGCAACGTTTTTGGTCTGGTGCTTAGGACCTTTATCAAACCCATATCTTGAATTCCACAAAACCTGTGATTGCTCTAATACCATTTGTGTAGATGAAGACTAGACAGACCAGACAGACATACGAAGACAGACAGACAGACAGACAGACGACAGACAGACAATAGATAAGATAGATAATAGAGGATAAGAGATAGAGTAGATAGGATAGATAGATGATAGTTAGCTAGATAGATAGATGAGATAGATAATGAAATATGATAGATAGATGATAGAAGAAGATAGTCGGTAGGTAGAGTGACGATAGATCATGATATGATAGTGATAGATACCAGTACATCCTCAGGTGTCATCAATACCCAAGTACAGACATCAACAGTGTCATCAATACCAACACAGCATATACAGTGTCATTAATACCCATACCAGCACCTACAGTGTCACAAACCCAATACATAGCATGTCACTATCTGCGTCATCATATACCCAACATACCATGCCATCACAGTGTCATCTAAAACCCATACCAGCACATACAGGTTCATAAATACCAACACCCAGCATCATACAGTGTCATTCAATCCCAATACCAGCACTCATACAGTGGTCACACAATATCCACTTGATTAACCAGCATCATAGCGGAGATATCAAATACCCAATAACCAGTTATCACAGCGTGTCCAATAGATACCCACACCAGCTCTTTTTTGGTCAATACGTGTTTATCAAACCCCATACAGCTAATACATGTAATCCAATACCCAATACCAGAATCATAAAGTGTCATCAATACCCAATAGCAGAATCATACAGTGTCAAATACCCAATAGCAGCATCATACAGTGTCACCAATACCTAATACCAGCATCAAACAGTGTCATTACATACCCGAAGTACCGCATATAGTACAGTGTATCAGATACCCCAATAGACACCCTCAACATACAATGTCCCAATACCCTATTTCAGTCATATAAGGGTATCAATACCCAATACCAGCATCCTACAGTCTCATAAATACCCAATACCAGGCATCACTAGCTCGTCAGAATACTCAACGAACATCACAGCGCGATCAGCCCAGTGTCAGCATATACCCAATATCAGCATCCATACAGCTTGTCATCAATCACCAATCCGCATTCATACAGTGTCATAATACCTAATACCAGCATCATTAGCAGGTGTCATCCGATACCATAACCAGATGATAACAGTGTGCATAAATACACCATCTAAAGCACGATCATACAGTGTCATCAAACCAGCACATATAGGGTCATCAATACCAAATCCAGCCATCAGTACATGTAGTCATAAATAGTCCAACACAGCATCATAGACAGTTGTCATCAATAACCACAAACACACCTAGCAGTGTCATCTAATATAAACCCCATCATCAGCATGTGACAATTCCATAAGTGTACATACAATAGTACACGTCATACAGAATCCATACGGGACTCTAGTTCAATTCCAATAGCAACATCTAACATGTCGATAGACTAACGCAAATACCAGCATCAATAGGTGATCAATACCCATACCAGCATTCATCACAGTGTCAGCGACACCCACATGCCAGATCAGTACAGTGGCTATCAATAACCCACTACGCAGCCATCATCTAGTGTCACCATATCCAATACCAGCCATCATCACAGTGTGTCAAATATCCAGAGACACGCAGATACAGTTCACAATAACCCATACAATATACAGTGTCAAAATCAACCCAATACCAGCATCTTTACAGTGTCATCAATACCCAATAAACACAGTCTCATCCATACCAGCTAATACAGGTCTGAAGAATTTCGCTAGTCATCCGACGCCTTCTCATTCAGAATGATGGTTACATTGGGATTTTCCCGTGGTACATAATGCCACAGATGTTCTTGACAAGTCCATTCTGATTGAGAAAGCAGTCGGAGAATAGCGCAACATGCTCAAGAACTAAACTTCAAGCGCCCCAGTGTGATCTTAATTGAAAGACAACAGATATGTCATCAATACCCAATATCGCAGAGTATTACAGTTTCATCAATACCCAATACCAGCATTATACAGTGTTATCAATACCCAATACCAGCTACATACAGTGTCATAAATACCCAATACCAGCTTAATACAGTGTCATTAATACCCAATACCAGCATCATACAGTGTCATCAATACCTAAAACCAGCATCATACAGTGTCATCAATACCCAATATCAGCATTATAACAGTTCATTCATACCCATACCAGCATTTATACAGTTTATCAATACCAATAACCAGCTACATACAGTGTCAGTAAATACCCAATTACCCGCTTAATACAGCGTCATTAATACCCAGATACAGAATCAAATAGGGTGCTGGTATTGGGTATTGATGACACTTAAGGGTGCTGGTATTGGGTGGTGATAGGGTGCAGATATTGGGTAATAATGACACTGTAGGGTGCTGGGATTGGGTGCTGATGATACTGTAGGGTGCTGGTATTGGGTGCTGATGACACTGTATGATGGTGGTATTGGGTGCT
>JAACNH010004636.1:1035-23244 GCA_019447015.1 Hymenochirus boettgeri | reverse complement strand
TCTACGGTTAGTTGCCACCCGGCGACCCCGTCTACGGTTAGTTGCCATCCAGTGACCCCGTCTATGGTTAGTTACCATCCGGTGACCCCGTCTACGGTTAGTTACTTGTTATGATGTGAACTGGAAGTGGGATAATATAAAGATTTTTTCCCCAGGTCCACCAGGCCTCATCCCGGGGGGCTCAGTCCAAGTCTCGGGGTGATAAGTCTCGCGCTGTTCCAGTAGCCCCACTCACCCAAACTAAGGTGGAGATTGTTCCAGGCCGATTAACAGAGGGAAGCTGGACATGTTGGGTGGACCAGGAGGCTGGAGAGAAAACCGTAGGGGACACAGTGGACTCTATGATTAGCCAGGTTTTGGAGGAATGCTATAAGGTCTACCTGGCCCGACAGGTGAGTTACACAGCAGGTGTGACAGGTTAACCATGGGGAATGTGCCAACTCAGGTACATACGATAGAATCCCATATCATGGGGCACATTTACCTTTACTCCTCTTACTCATTATATACCATATAATGTCATAGTGTGGATACTATATGGTGTTCTATAAGCCAACCCCTTATCATGACTGTGGCCAATCAGAAATGGGAAATAAAGCCCAATAAATATACACTAAACAAGGCAACTGATGCTTTGTGGGTATTTTACCAATACTGACATGTTTACAGACGGTACTGACCTATTAATATGGTTACAGACGGTACTGACCCATTAATGTGGTTACAGACGGTCCTGACCCATTAATGTGGTTACAGACGGTACTGACCCATTAATATGGTTACAGACGGTACTGACCCGTTGATGTGGTAACACATTATATACATGTATGAAGCCATGTTAACCTTCTACTGTTTGTCCTCGGTAGATCATCCCGTACACCGTACACCAAGCCCAGGAAGCAATGACACAAATGGTGGAGTGGGCGTTTATTCCTAGAGATGAGGGCGAACAAGACATGATTGTGACCATAAAGGAACCTCAGCCTTGCCCTACAGATTCCTGGGCCCAGGGCTGTGTCCCTGCCATTAATCTTGCCCCAGGGCAATGTTCTATAAGCCCCAAGGTGAGTGTATCTGCCTACTACATTGTACTGAGTCCATTCTGTTCCTTGTGTAAATTATTACTGGAGTACTATGGTAATACTACCCAGGGTATAAACCACTACGTCCTCACCCTTGGCATTACTGTAAATGTGCAGGGTTACCACGCAGTCATATTCCATATAATGGACAGTCCTGGACTCTGAGAGGGGGTGGGGCTATACAGGCTCAATGAGTTACTGTGTGTTGGATTAATGCCACACCCAGGTGAGAGGATCTAGCAGGTTACTATTAGGGAAGGGAGGGTGGTTTAGGGCCTCATCCTGGTTACTATTAGGGAAGGGAGGGTGGTTTAGGGCCTTACAGTTTCACTTTCCTTTGCTGTCTTTGAGTCTAGTGGTTCTACCAAACTTATAGCAGGTTTTGGTTCCATCAGCTGGTGTTAGTTTATTCTAAATCATTTCTTATGACAAAGCCTCGCGAACACAATCGTTAGCGTGTGAGTAGTCACGCTGGTGTGGCATAGCCCAGAATCAAACGGCATGCCATATGTTTGGGTTCACACATATCTAGAAATCTTATCTAAACCCAACTAAATATCAGTCTCCGACATGTCCTGATTCAAGCACTATATCATATGCTGGGATGTAACCCCTGAAATTTAGACCCCAACAAACAATTTTTAAATCTACACACCTTCAGCTAAATAGAATAGCAGAATCCTTTCATACGGTACTTGCAGAATTCTCCATAGAAACTTTTCAGAGATTTTCTTAAAACATGAAAGAAAAAGATGATTCAAAGTTACAAATCTTACCTGAACCCACGTGAAAAGTAAATATACCACCTCAATGTCAATCACCCACCTGTCACATCAAATGGTATGCCACATGCATGGGTGCAGAATGAGTAGTATAACTGTGGGGCAGCTGTTTATTTTTTGCTGCTAAACACTCCTTTACCTTGCAATCACCCCAAATACCTATTTATTTATTGACTATTCACACCGTCGGTTGCATAGTGACATTGTTCTTTCATCCATAAATGTAAAATTATAGACACAGCTCTTTGTAGAAATTGTAGCAGAAAATAGGTTCAGACTTAGAAATATTGACCAAACCTCCAATTCCCACTAAATATCAACCTTCTATATTTACCTGCATCCGGCTAGAAACCTCAAATGGAGCTAATGCAGTATTTCAGACTAAACCCCCTCTTACCTGGAAAACAACCCAAAAATCTATCCGGGAGATTCACCCACAGCCCCTCTGGGCAATTCTACCATATGGGATTTTGGGTGAATCTCACCCGCACATAAGTATTGCTATAGCTGGCGTTAAAGGTGGTCTATAGGCTGTGTGTATGCCGGTTGATGTTTTTACGACAAATAAAGTTTGCTGAATTTTGAAGGAGGTGAGGTGCGGCTTCTTCCTTGTTCCTTTTATGCTTTGGCGTGACCGAGAACGTCTCTTTGCCTGCACTCACCGACACGTCTTTCCCCTTATCTATATCTGGCGTTAAATACTTACGCGCTAAGACCCGGGCAGCCTCTGGTAAATCGCTTTCCGGCACACGCAGCCGCCGCAAAGCGAGACTTAATGTCGCACTAAGAGATCGTAAATCGGTAAACCCACTTAACAAAGAAAAAGCCACACTAAACATCAATCACCCACATATCCTGAATCCAACGGTCTTCCACATGCATGGCTGTACACAGAGGCAAGGCCACCAACTAACCCTAAATTGGGTATGTGCAGTTACAGGATAAAATGTAACCGTACACCGTACTTGTTACGTTTTAGCAGAATTTCTAAAAAAGATGTTTAATTTATCAGATATTTATCAGTATATTTTCCAAGACCCTCCTTTCCTCTCCAACACACTGAGAGCAAGGCGGAGAATAAGGCCTTTCAGAAATAAAAGCCTGGGACACTAACCTGGTCCGGGTGCACTCAACTATGGGAACAACCCTTCATTCGGATGAGGAAACAGTGTATTGTGAGCCGATGGAAAACCACATTGAATTCAATTTTAGGAAATCCTTCTATGTTGGCCGGAGCTACTTGCCCAGCTGTAGCCATAACTGTCAGTTTGCTGAACTGCCACCAATATCATGATAGTTTAAATAGATAAGACATAACCACAACATATGTCAAATATACACAAAGTTTATTAAACCCTCTACCAAACCTGTGCCACCCACTACCCCAATAAATAACAAAATGTCTAATAGTGCAGTCACACACAGTTTATTAACCCTCTACCAAACCTGTCCCACCCACTACCCCAATAAATAACAAAGTGTCTAATAGTGCAGTCACACACAGTTTATTAAACCCTCTACCAAACCTGTCCCACCCACTACCCCAATAAATAACAAAGTGTCTAATAGTGCAGTCACACAGTTTATTAAAACCCTCTACCAAACCTGTCCCACCCACTACCCCAATAAATAACAAAGTGTCTAATAGTGCAATCACACACAGTTTATTAAACCCTCTACCAAACCTGTGCCACCCACTACCCCAATAAATAACAGTGTCTAATAGTGCAGTCACACGTCTCTTTAATTATCTTTTCCTCCGTTTTGTGATGTCACTTTAATTATTTTTTCCAGTTTTGTTATGTCTCTTTAATTATCTTTTGCACAGTTTAATTATGTCTCTTTAATTATCTTTTCCTCCATTTGGTTATGTCTCTTTAATTATCTGTTCCAGTTTTGTTATGTCTCTTTAACTGTCTTTTCCTCCCTTGTGTTGTTCCTCAGTTTTGGCAATTGCATCACATACTGGTAGCAAACTGGCAATTTCATCACATACTGGTAGCAAACTGGCAATTTCATCACATACTGGTAGCAAACTGGCAATTTCATCACATACTGGTAAAATGGAAATCACAAATGTGCAAAACAAATATCATCACATACTGGTAGCAAACTGCAAAGTCATCACATACTGGTAGTAATGGCAATTTCATCACATAACTGGTCGTAACGACTGGCAATTTCTCACATTACTGGTAGACAAACTGTGCAATTTCTCACATACTGGTAGCAAACATGGCAATTGTCACACATAAGGTAGCAACACATGGCCAAGTTTCACACATACGGTAGCAAACTGGCAATGTTCATTACGTAATGGTTAGCAAACTGGCAATTTCATTAGTGTGGTTAGGCAAAAAACTGGCAATTTCATTAGTACTGGTAGCAAATGGCAATCATATATTACAAATACGGCCAATGTTCATACTGCATTTACGTTGTTAGCAAACTGGCAATGCATACGTGACGGGACAGCAAACTGCAATTCATTTACGTACTGGCAGCAAACTGGGCATTTCATTACGTACTGCGTAGCAAAACTGGCAATTCATCACATATAGCAAAATATAGTAATTATCCACTGTTAGGCTATTACCGAACCCATTGCAGTTATAATCCACTCCATATAACAGTAGTGTCAGCATTGCAATTGTGAACTCACACAGACAGGCATAGTTGAGTATTGGAAACACCAATGTCAATTACAGGACTGTAGTAGTGCCTACAGTGAGGACATTACCAAAAAGCGCCACTGCTTGTCCGTATAACTAAGGGATTGCCATGCACATGGGTAGGTAATAGACTAATTTTACTTTTAGTTTTGTGTCTCAAAGTTTCTAGTCCGGTAAATTAAAGGCGATTTAGCGCAGGGCGACTGTTTCCCAATAGTTTACAATCCAGCTGCGTGATGATTGTCATTGTTGGTAAAGTACTACTATCGGGCACCAATGCTATTAGGTAGCGTTTGTTTATAACATTCAGTGCCACTTGCACGCCGAAGTTTTTAGGTTAGCGACACCCACAGAGAGGGTGACCCTCCTCACAACACTTCCTCTTAATAAAACCCGTGTAGTGTGTTGGCAAACTCGTGTTCCGTATCAGCTCTGGTTCGAAATCTCAGTTGGTGATTGTGCCATGCCAATGTTTGACTAGGAAAACAAAGTAACAGATACGTACGGATCCGTGGTCGTATCGGCACTTATGGTAATCGGACACTTTAGCTTATCGGCTCTTATGGTTACGGCTCGTGATCGTATCGTGCTCTTTTCATCGTATCGGCCACTTTGTGTATCGGCACTTCTTTAGTGATCGGCACTTATAGTATCGCGTCTTCTGTATCCGCCACTTTATTGTAATCGCCACTTTTATTGTGATCGGCTCTTAAGTATCGGCACTTTATCGTATCGGACTTAATGTATCACATTTATCGTATCGCTCTTTATCGTATCCGCACTTTCTTGGTATTCGAACTTTATCGTATCGGAACTCTTATCGTATCGGCTCTTTATCGTATCCGACACTTTTATCGTATCAGGCTCTTTTATCGTATGCGGCTCTCTTTATCGTATCGCATTTTATCGTATCGCAATTTATCGTATCGGCACTTTATCGTTACTGTGCGCAGTTACCAAACGATCGTGAGGGCCCACAAACATTTCCATCAGGCTGTTCGGAAAAGACTGTTAACATTTCTATTAGCGTCTCTCGTACTAACAGGTATAAAGGGCAGTCAGCATGGTCTGGGAAAACATTTCAGTCCCCAGCATCTCCTTTGTGTGTATGTGATGGTATTATGTGATGTGTATATGATATGTATTACTGTAGTGATGTTTATGATGTGGGATATATACCGGTCTGTATATGATGGGTATATGAGGTGACATGATGGAGTTAGGTAGAATGCATGTGGGACTGTGTGTACCCTGATCTTTAAATGGACTCCCTTTTAACCGTCTGTGATGTGTGTACTTCCGATTCTTATATTGGCCCCTTTTAAACGGTCTGTGATGGTGATATACCCTGATCTTTAATCGGGCCACCTTTACAACGTCTGGGAATGTGTGTACCCTGATCTTTAATCTGGCCACTTTTTTAAACGTCTTGATGTGGTTACCCTGATCTTTTATGGGCCCCCTTTTAAGTCTGTGTGAGTTGGTGTACCCATGATCTTTGATCTGGTACTTTTATTTTTAAACGTGTGATGTGTACCCTGATCTTTGATCTGGCCCCTTTTAAACGTCTGTGATGTGTGTACCCTGATCTTTGATCTGGCCCCTTTTAAACGTCTGTGGTGATGTGTGTACCCTGATCTTGATCTGGCCCCTTTTAAACGTCTGTGATGTGTGTACCCTGATCTTTGATCTGGTACCTTTTAAACGTCTGTGATGTCTGTACCCTGATCTTTGATCTGGCCCCTTTTAAACATCTGTGATGTGTGTACCCTGATCTTTGATCTGTCCCCTTTTAAACGTCTGTGATGTGTGTACCCTGATCTTTGATCTGGCCCCTTTTTTTACGCCGGTGATGTGTGTTACCCGGATCTTTGATCGGGCCCCTTTAACCGTCTGTGTGTAGTGTACCTGATCATTTGATCGTGACCCCTTTTAAGCCGTCGTGGATGTGGTGACCTGATCTTTAATCGGCCCCTTTAACGTCTGTGATGTGGTACCTGATTCTTGATTGGCCCCTTTATAACAGTCTGTGAGTGTGTACCCTGATCTGGATTCTGGCCCCTTTTAACCGTTGTGATGTGTGTACCACTGATCTTAGTGTAGGAATTGAAGGCTTGGGAAATAAACAGGGGAGATTCAACCAAAGCCGCTCCTGCTCTGCGGCAAATCATCCGTAGCAGAGTTCCACCACTCAGCTAACATTAAACACTACGGCACATAGCTACGACTCTGGTAAATAGAGACGTGTGTGAGGTCTCTCTCCAATACATTCCCACGGCTGCTGCAAACTACTTTAACCCCTTAATATAGAGCGTGGGTTCCTCCGGTATAAAACAGGTGGGGGTGGTGTTTATATCATGTCAGAGGCTTGGTAAAATTCTGCCATAGAGTAAACCTGACCTTACGGTGAGTAGGATTTCTATCACAATATGTTCTGGACTATAAGGAGAACGAATTAGGGATATGGTTCTTCGCCTGTCCGTATAATAGGGGTGGATGAGTATTTGATTTAATGTTTGCGATCTTTCATGATGGTCCGTTCCTACACAGGTTCCACCAGTGGGATCCACCCCTGAAGGTCAGGAACATGCACAAACCTATAACTAAGGACACCCAGAACCATATGGACACCACATCATAACACGATCAAAACAAGGAGACTAATGTGATTCAACACAAGATTGCAAGGAACCTCAACTTATGCTCCACAATCCACCCGCCACGTTTCCCAAAGTGACGAAGCCTATAGGCCCGTTACGAGGACCCTTTACGGCTCCGCTGGCCTAAAAACATGACTAAGTTCTAGAAGAACAGAGAAGGAGCTGCTGATGGAGCTAGCTACGGGGACATAAGGGACAAAAGAAGAAGATGAGTCTTAGAACCTTCAACCTCCTTCCCACACTCAATTGCACAACATTTCTGAGGCTCCACGCTAGGAAGGTCCACTCAGAAGAAGGCGAATTGTCATTTATGGACACTGGCAACGTTCTCTCTGTGCCCAAACTGGAACCCTGTCTACCTTCCCCAGCGCTTTTTGTGTACGCCCTCAGGTCGATTGATTGGACACACCAAAGAAAAATGAGAGAGAGAAGTTTTTAAGACCGGGATAAACTGGCCACAAAGCCCAGGAGTTGACCCACAAACCTGAGAAGAAAAAGGACAAGAGGGAATGTGGCACAAGACGGGATGAGGAACAAGGCATCCAATTACGAGCCAGCAGAGCAGATCCAGAAGGACAAACCGATAATCCCTATAACGTTAAGTGTCCCTTCCACTGGCACCCAGAATATCCTTATGGATAATATGCGCCTCTCCCATGGAGTGATCCTGCGGGACGGGGGAGTGATAACTGAACGCTGGTTCATTGTTCAACCTCCAGCAGAGGACATGCTAGGGAAGAGGGAAGCCAAGAACTAAACAAATAGACGCTTCTTCACTCTTCCAAGACTGTTCCTGTGGGGATCAAATGTTGAGAATACACCCCCAAGTGCGCCCAAGCAACAACTTTATGTTCATTAATCCATCAAGTCCCGAGTGCCCCCAGTGCACCCAGATACTTACTTATATACCCCCCAACAACTTGGGCCCCACCTCTATGAAAAGACGTGTTTCCAGTTTAATATCGGTTGCATGGTAAACACCAACGGGTTCCGGTGGACTATTCCAAACTGGGTAGAGGGACATCAATATATCAAAATCATCTAGACCAAGATCCATACGTTTGTTTCATGTACTGTACGAATAACCAAAAATAAAATTAATTACTGTTATACTTGTATCTCCACATTATAGTCCGAATAATACTTACATACTTCCTGTAGTAGTACAAGATCTTTTAAGGATTATAGCAATGGCATCAATTAAGATGGGAGTGTGGAATCTATTTATATAGCGAAGGTGTTATGTTAGGAATGTATACAACTACTTAATATAGTATCTGTTTGAAATAAGACATACTCCATCTAGTCCAACCGTTGATTACCCTACCCATAATGTCTGGTATAACAGTTACATAGTTTAGTAACATAAGTATAGGAGGGGGTAAGTGCTAAAGACATATCGGTCCATCTAGTCCACTTTTATACCCTACCCAAATGTCTGTATAACGGTTCATAGTAACATAGTCTTGGAGGTGTAATACAAGAATACGCCGTCTAGTCCAACCTTCTATACCCTACCAATAATGTCGGTAGAACGTTTACATAGTAACATAGTATTGGAGGGGTTGTTAAAGACACAAGTCCATCTAGTCCAACCTTTATACCCTAACCATAACTGTCTGTATAACGGTTACATAGTAAACATAGTATGGAGGTGGTATACAATGACCATACGTCCGTCTAGTACAACCTTTATACCCTACCATAATGGTCGTATGTATAAGGTTACATAGTAACGTTAGTTATGGAGGGTTTTAACAGACCCCTGACGTCCATCTAGTCCAACTTTTATACCCTACCCATAATGTCTGTTATAACGGTACATAGTAACATAGTATTGGAGGTTGATAAAAGACCACACGTGACATCTAGTCCAACCTATTATCCCATACCCATAATGTCTGCTATAACAGTTAATAGTAAACATAGTTATTGGAGGGGTGTATAAAGACATACGTCCCCATCTAAGCCAACTTTTATACCCTACCCAAGATGTCTGTATAACGGTTTAAATAGTAATCTAGTATTGGAGGTGTATAAAGACATACGTCCCCGTCTTCGTTCAAACCTTTATCCCTACCCATAATGTCGTATAACAGGTACATAGTAAAATAGTATTGGAGGTGTATAAAGACAACGTCTATTAGTCCCTCAACCTTATACCCTACCCACTAAGTCTGTATACAGTTTAAATAGAAAATAGATTTGAGGTGTATAAAGACATACGTCCATCTAGTCCAACCGTTATACACTACCAGACTGTCGTATAACAGTACATAGTAACATAGCTATTGGAGGTTAGTATAAAGACATTACGTCCATCTTAGTCCAACCCTATACCCTACCCGTTAATGTCTGATAACAGTCCACGACATAGAAAATAGTATTGGGGTTGTATAAAGACATACGTCCCATCCAGTCCAACATGATACCCTAAACATAATGCTTGTATAACCGTTACATGTAAACATAGATTGGAGGTTATAAAGACATACGTCCATCTGTCCAACCTTATTACCCCTACCATAAATTTATGTATAACCGTTTTACTAGGAACATCGCATTGGAGGTTTGTATAAAGACATCCGTCCATCTAGTCAAAAGCTTTATACCCTACCCATGAATGTCGGTTTATAGACGTTTACTAGTTAAATAGTAATTTCGGGAGGTTGTTATTTGTATAAAGACATACGTCAATCTGTACCAAACCTATACCTTACCCAGAATGCTGTATAACAGCTACATAGTTAACATAGTTATGGAGGTGTATAAAGACATTTCCATCTAGTCCAACCTTTAGCCCTTACCCATTAAGGTCGTATAACAGTTACCATAAGTAACATTAGTATTGGAGGTTGTATAAACGAAACATACGTCCCATCTAGTCCACCCTTATACCCTACCCATAATGGTCTGTTATCACAGTAATAGTAGTAACACAGTATTGGAGGTTGTATATAAAGAACTACATCATCTAGGTCAACCGTGATACCCTACCAAATGTTCGTTTATAACGTTACATAGTAAACAGAGTACTGGGCGGTTGTATAAAGACATCGTCCATCTAGTCCAACCTTTATACCGCTACCCTCGAATGTGTTATAACAGACATAGTTAATTACTAGAACATAGTATTGAGGAGGGTGTATAAAGACATACTCCTCTAGTCCAACCTACCCTACCCATAATGTCTGTATAACAGTTACATAGTAAATAGTATTGGAGGTTATATAAAGAAATCGTGCCTCTAGTCCACCTTATACCCTACCCTAATGTCTGTATAAACGGTTACATAGTAACATAGTATTGGAGGTTGTATAAGAACAATACGTCCAGCTAGTCCAACCTTTATACCCTACCATAATGTCTGTATAACGTTATATAGTACACTAGTATTGGAGGTTGTATAAAGACATACGTCTCCTCTAGTCCAACCTTTATACCCTACCCAAATGTCTGTATAAACAGTTTACATAGTAACATAGTATTGGAGTGGTTAAAGACATACGTCATCTGTCCAACCTTTATACCCTACATAAGTTCTGTAAACAGGTTACATAGTAACAGTATGTTGGAGGTGTATAGAACAACGTTCTAGGTCCAACCTTTATACCCTACCCATAATGTCTGTATAACAGTTACATAGTAAACATAGTAATTGGGTGTATAAAGACATACGTCCATCTAGTCCAACTTTTATACCCTACCCCATAATGTCGTATAACAGTTACATAGTAACATAGTATTGGAGTGGTATAAAGACATACGTCCTCTAGTCCAACCTTTATTACCCAACCCATATGTCTGTATACAGTTACATAGTAACATAGTATTGGAGGTTGTATAAAGACAGATACGGTCATCTAGTCCAACCTTATACCCTACCCCATAATGTCTGATAACAGTTACATAGTAACATAGTATTGGAGGTGTATAAAGACATACGTCCATCTAGTCCAACCTTTATACCCTACCCATAATGTCGTAGTAAACAGGTTACATAGTAACATAGTATTGGAGGTTGATAAAGACATCTCCATCTAGTCCAAAACCTTTATACCCTACCCATTATGTCTGTATAACAGTACATAGTAACATAGTATTGGAGGTTGTATAAGGGACATACGTCCACTAGTGCCAACCTGTATACCCTACCCAAATGTCTGTATAACAGTTGACATAGTAACAGTTATGGAGGTGTATAAAGACATACGTCCCTTAGTCCAACCTTTATACTATACCCATAATGTCTATAACAGTTACATAGTAACATAGTATTGGAGGTGTTAATAAAGGACATACGTCCATCTAGTCCAACCTTATTACCCTACCCATAATGTCTGTATAAACAGTTACATAGTAAACTAGTATTGGAGGTTGTATAAAGAACTGTCCATCTAGTCAACCTTTATACCCTACCCATAATATTCTGTATAACAGTACATAGTAACATAGTATGAGGTTGTATATATTATAACGACAGTCCATCTAGTCCAACCGTTTATACCCATCCCATAATGTCTGTATAACAGTTACATAGTAATACGTAAGGAGGTTGTATAAAGACATAAGGGGAGATGGTATATAAGAATGATACTGTATATTAGGGAGATATATATACTGTATATAGGATGGATATAGACTTTATTAGAGGGAGATTATATATATAACTGTATATAAGGGACCACTAATATATATATATATATTAAATATAGATATATAATATATATATATCTATATATATATAGAAAGAAGAGGCCACTCTCAGGATTTGCAAACAAACTCGGTGTTTAATCACACAACGTGGTGAAAACATGGTCCGCCCCGGTGGGTGGGGGTACCCACGCTTTGAACTATATATATAGTAAGAAGATATATATAATTTATTAATAATATATATAGATACTGTATATAGGGAGATAGATACGGATATAGGGTGAGAGTATAGATATATATATTATAGAATATATATATATATATACTGTTATAGGAATATACATATATACGTATTTCGGGGATAATATATATATATACTATATATAGTGATATATATATCATATTTACACAATATGTCTATAGGGAGATATATATCTATATATATACACTGGTAATAGGGAGATGGTATACTATATATAATACTGTATATAGGGAGATATAGATTAATAATTATTCTATATAGTAATTAGGGAAGATGATATATTACTGTATATAGGGCGATATATATATACTGTATATAGGGAGATATATATATCATATAGATATATATATATTATACTGTATATAGGGAGATATTATATAACGGTATATAGGGGGGGCAGAGAGAGATTATATATATATATAATATATATATATATACTGTATATAGGGAGGATAATATATATATAATATACGGATATAGGAATATACATTACTGTATATAGGGAAGATATATAGAATTATGTTACTATATATAGTGATATATAATAATACACAATACTGTATATAGGGAGATATTGATTATATATATATACACTGGTATATAGGGAGATTAATATATATTATATAGTATACAGGGAGATATATATACTATATATATATAACGAATAGGGAGATATATATAAACTGTATCTAGGGAGGTATATCTATACTGTATATAGGGAGATATAATATATATATATATATATATATATATATATACTGTATAGGGAGATATAGATATACTGTATAGAGGGAGATATATATATATATTTATCTATATATATATATACTGTATATAGGGGATATAATATATTATATATCTTATACGGTATTGGGAGATCTATATATACATACTGTTAGATAGGGGAGAAATATAACATACGGTAGATAGGGAGATATATATTACAGATGTAGATCGGGAGATATATTACATAATGTATATAGGGAGAGGATAATAATACAGACTGTATTCATAGGGATTTGATATAGCTAGATAATATATATATATATACGGTATATAAGGAGATATATATCTATATGTATATCGGGAGAGATATATATAAATGTATATAGGGAAGGGTATATAGATACTGATATAGGGAAGAGGAGATATATACTATATATATATATACGTCTTATAGGGAGATATATATTTACCGACTGTATATAGGGGATATATATAATACTGTATAGGGGAGATAATATACTACTGTATATAGGGAGATAATATATACTTAATGATATAGGGAGGATATATATATACAAACTGTATATAGGGATATATAATATATATATATAATAATATATATGTATATAAGGAGATATATATATATATGTATATAGGGAGATATATATATACATAACTTATAAGGGAGAATATATATAGATATATATATATATATACGTATATAAGGAGATATAAGAATACTGTATATAGGAGAGATATATATATATACTGTATATAGGGAGATATAATTATCTGTATCTGGGAAGTCTGCTTGGAAGGTTCTATCATTTACAGGTCATGGTATATCTTGTTGTATTCAAATTAGTCAAATGGACTTGAAGTCAAGTTGATCGAATTGAAATACAACATATATGTATTATAGGGAGATATATAACTGTAATAGGGGAGATATAGTATAACTGTATTCGGGAGATATATATAATTACTGTATATAGGGGATATCATATAACGTAATAGGGAGATATATATACCGTATATCGGGAGATTATTATACAGGTCATAGGGAGAATTATAGAGATACTGTATATTATAGGGAGATGATATATATATATAGATAGATATATATATATGGGAGAGAGATACTACTTAATAGGAGAGATTATAATATACTGTATATAGGGAGTCTATATATACTGGATAAGGGAGATATAGAGATATACTGTTTATATAGGGAGATATATACTATATACTGTTATAGGAAGATATATAATATGTATATAGGGCGAATATCTATTATATAAATGTTATATAAGGGAGATATATATTATATTACGTATATTGAGGCGAGATATAATATATACTGTATTATAGGGAGATTAATATATACTTGTTTGTTTTATAGGGCGTATCTTGTGAAGGTTCTCATTCATCAGGGTCATGGAATCTGTTGTATTCAATTAGATCAACTGGACTTGAAATCAAGTTGATCTAATTGAATACAAAATATATGTATATAGGGAGATATATATAACTGTAATAGGGAGATTATATATTTTTAATTTTTTATACGGATTAGGGAGATATATATATCTACTGTATTATAGGGAGATATAATATACTGTATATAGGGAGATATATATCTACTGGATATAGGACGATATATATATATTGTATATAGGGAGATATATATATAGATACTGTCTATAGGGAGATATATATATATATAATATATATAGGGAGAGATATATATACTGTAGTTATAGGGAGAGATATATTATATACTGTATAATAGTGAGATATAATATTCCGGATATAGGGAGATAATATAATATATTAGGAGAGAGCAATAACTTATAGGGGAATTTGGTAGTTTTTCTCCCTAGAAGTAAGAAGGATTTCCTGGTAAAAAAGAAAATAGAAATAAAGAGAATTTGGAAGTTAGGAACTTACCCAGCCCCCGATGTAAAATAGCTGCCCTTCAATGCTAAATATTGATCTTTAACAACGTGGCCAATCTACTAAACTGGTTGTAATCCCTGAACTCAGAGGACCACTGTCAGCAAAATTACCACCATGGAACTCAAGGACACTCACTTACATACAATGGGTCTTTTTTTACATTTCAAAGGCGATTTCCACCCCATCCTACCGAGCCATAGGAGGAATGTGCCGGTTAATCTTTACCAAGCCACATACGCAAGGGTGACTAACACATGGAAATACTATAATGAGTTCCTTGGGGAAAATGTGCTATAAATGACCCTAGGACCTCCCACCTTTCCACTGCTTGTTGAGTTCTCATCCCCCAGGTAACGTATATCTGTTACATTCTCCACCAGGTCCGGTAAGTGTAAAAATTCATACATCCGGTCACGGGTTATATCTGTGTAATATTCATCCATCCAGGTCCACGGTATATCGGTAATAGTCAGCCCATCAGGTCACGGTATATCTGTAATATTTTCATCAATCCAGGTACGGGATATCTGTACTATTTCATCATCCAGTCACGGTATATCTGGTAATAAAATTCATCCTCCAGGGTCACGTATATCTTGTTATATTCATCCATCCAGGTCACGGGAATCGTAATATTCATTTCATCAGGTATGGTTATCTGGTAATATGCAGTATCCCAGGTCACGGTATATCTGTAGATATTCATCCCATGGGTCACGGTAGATCTGTAATATTCATCCTCCAGGTCACGGTATATCTGTAATATTCATTTATCCAGGTCATGGTTATTATATCTGTAATATTCACCCACCAGGTCACGGTACATCTGTAATATCATCTCCAGGGTCACGTTATCGGTAATAATATTTCATCCATCCAGGGTCACGAGTTATATATGTAAATTCATCCATCAGGTAACGGGTATTCGTGTAATAGTATCCTCCAGGTCCGGTTATCTGTAAAATTCATCACCTCCAGTCACGGTATATCTGTAAATCACCATCCAGGCTCACGGTATTATCTGTATATTCATCCCATCAAGGGTCACGGGTAATCTGTACTATTTCATCCAGACAGGTCACGGTGTGTATCTGTATATTCATCCATCCGGTCACGGGTTGTATCTGTATGATTCATCCACTCCAGGTCACGGTTGTTATCTGTTTAATATTCCTCCATCAAGGTCATGGTTTGGATCTGTAATATCATCATCCAGGTCACGGGTATATCTGTAATATTCATTTCCAAGGTCACGGTATATCTGTAATATTCATTCATCAAGGGTCCGGTATATCTGTATTTTATTACATCCAAGGTCACGGTATATCTGTAATCTGCATCCTCCAGGGTCACGGTATTATCTGTAATATCATCCATCCAGGTCACGGCTATCTGTAAATTTATCCATCCAGGGTCACGGTCTATCTGTAATCTATCATCCACAGGTCACGGTATATCTGTAATATCATCCATCCGGTCACGGTATATCTGTAATATTCATCCATACAGGTCACGGATCTGTAATTTCATCCCATCCAGGTCACGGTATATCTTAATATTCAAATCCAGGGTCACGGATATCGTAAATATTATCCATCCAGGTCACGGTTATATCTGTAAATTACCCATCCAAGGTACGGTATATCTGGAATAGTCATCCATCCAGGTCACGGTATATCTGTAATATTCACCCATCAGGTCACGTCTATCTGTCATATTCATCATCCGGGGCACGGTTTATAGCGGTCATAGTCATCCATCGGGTCGGGTACGGTATATCTGAATATTCTCCATCCGGGTTCACGGGATCTCTGTAATATTCATCCATCGGGTCCGGTATATCTGAATTTCATTCCATCCGGGTAACGGTTATCTCTGTAAATCTGCACCATCCGGGGTCAGTAGATCTGAATATTAATCCATCCGGGTCAAGGGATATTGTAATAGTAATCCATCCGGGGTGGCACGGGGTTATATTACGGTGTAATATCTATCCATCCGGGTCACGGTCTTATCGATAAATTCATCCATTCCGGGTCACGGGTATATCTGTAATGTTCATCCATCCGGGTCACGGTGGATATCTGTAATGTTCACATACGGGTCACGTAATCTTATAAGTCATCCATTCCGGGGGGGGTCCGTAATTGTAATATTCATCCATCAGGTCACGGTTATATATGTAATATTTAATGCATCCCAGATCACGGTATATCTGTATATTTATCCATCCAAGTAATGGTATATCTGCTAACATTCATCATCCGGGGTATCTGTAATTGTCGTTCTCCCCAAGTCGGTATCGGTTAATATTCATCCACCCAGGGCACGGATATCTGTACTATCATCATCCAGGTCACGGGTATATCTGAATATTCATCATCCAGGTCACAGGGATATCTGTAATATTATTCGTCCAGGTCACGGGAGTATATGTAATATTCCATCCATCAGGTCACGGTATATCTGTTGAATATAATTTCCATCCAGTCAGGGATTATCGGTCAAGATTCATCCATTCCAGGTCTTCGGTAATCTGTAATATTCTTCATCAAGGTCACGGATCTGTCATATTCATCCATCCAGTCACGGTATATCGTAATATCATCCATCCAGGTCACGGATATCTGGAATATCAGTTCATCCCAGGTCACTGTATATCTGTAAGGATTCATTCATCCAGGTACGGTATATCTGTAATATTCATCCATCCAGGTCACGTATATCTGTAATATTCATCCATCAGGTCACGGTCTATCTGTTAATATCATCCATACAGAGGTCCACGTTAAATCCTGTAATATTTCATCCATCCAGTCCGGTTATATCTGTAATATTCATCCATCCAGGTCACGGTTAATATCTGGAATATTCCATCCATGACCAGGTCACGGGAGATCTGTAATATTCATTCCTCCAGGTCACGGTCTATATGTAATATTCATTCATCCAGCACGGTATATCTGTAATATGCATCATAGGTCACGTTTATCTGAATATCCATCCATCCAGGTCACGGCGTATATCTGTAATATCACCATCCAGGTCACGGGTATATCTGTCAATTATTCATCAGCCAGGTCACGGTATATCTGTAAAAAATTCATCATCCAGGTCACTGGTTTTCCGTGGTATTTTTTATTCTATTTATTTTTGTATTTTTTATATCTTTTATATATATTATTTTATATTTTTTTATTCGTTTTTTGTTTTTTATTATTTATATCTGTAGTAATATCATCCATCCATGTAACGGTATACTGTAATATTCATTCCTCAGGTCACGGTATATTCGGTAATAATTCATCCATCCAGGTCACGGAATATGGAATATTCATTCATACAGGTCACGGTATACCTGTATTCATCCACCAGGTTACGAGATATCTGTAATAGTATCCATCCAGGTCAAGGTATATCTGTTATATTCATCCATCCAGGGCACGGCTATATCTGCAAATATCCATCCAGGTCACGGTTATTTGCAATATTCATTCCATCCAGGTCACGGTAATCTGCAAGATTCATCCATCAAGGTCCCGGTTATATCTGTAATATTCATCATCCAGGTCACGGTACTCGTATATTCATTAATCTAGGTCAAGGGATATACTGCAATATTTCATCCATCCAGGGTCACGTAATTGTATATTCATCCATCCCGATCACGGTAATCTGTAATATCATAATCCAAGGTCATTTGGTAATCTGTAAACTTCATTCATCCATAGGGTTGTATCGTAATAGTCGTTTCTTCAAGAACGGTATATCTGTAATATTCATCATCCAGGCCGGTATATCTGTTAATATTCATTCCACCAGGCCCGTATATCGAATATTTCATCCAGCCAGGTCACGGTATATCTGTAATATAATTCATTACATCCAGGTCAGGTATATATTGTAATAGTAATCCATCCAGGTCACGGTATATCTGGAAGATTCATACTCCAGGTCACTGTAATCGTAATTATTCAGTTTCATCCAGGTCATGATTATCTGTTATATTCATTCAATCCAGGTTCACTGTAGATCTTGTAATAATGCATCCATCCAGGTCACGGTATAGCTGTAAATATTTACATCCAGGTCACGGTATACTGTAATAGTCATCCATCAGGTCACGTATTATCTGGAAATTTCATCATCCAGGTCACGGTATATCTGTAAGATTCATCCATCCAGTCACGGTATATCTGTTATTAATCCATCAGGTTCACGGTATATCTGTAATTCAAACCATCCAGGGTCCACGGTATATCTGGAATATTCACCATCAAGGTAACGGTATTAGATGGGTAAATGTCATTCACCAGGGTCACGGTACTATCTGTACTATTTACTTCATCAGGTCACGGTATATCTGTAATATTCATCCATCCGATCACGGTATATCGTATATTCATTCATCAGGTCATGCTGTATAGCGGTTTAATATTATTTCATCCAGGTACGGTATATCTGTAATAATCATTTATCAGGTCACGGGTTATTGAATCTTTCCTCAATTCCAGTCACTGGTTATATCTGTAATAATTTATCCCTCCAGGTCACGGTAATCTGTAATTATCATCCATCCCGGTCACGGTATATCTGTAAGAGTCAGCATCCAGGGTCACGGTATACGTAAGAGACCATCCAGGTCACGGTATATCTGAATCTTCATCCATCCAGGTCACGGTATATACTGTTAATAGTATACATCCAGGTGCACGCGTATATCTGTAATATTCATTCCATCCAGGTCACGGTATATCTGAGATTCATCCATCCAGGTCACGGTATATCGGTAATATTCACCATCAGGTCCCGGTATATATGGAATATTCAATCCATCCAGGTCACAGGAATCGGTATATTAATCCATTCCAGGTCAACTGGTATATCTGTAATAATTCATCCATCCAGGGCCGGCATCTGTATATGTCATCCAGCAGGTCACGGTAATCTGGAATATTCTCCATCCAGGTCACGGTATGTCTTGTAATATCATCCCTCAGGTCACGTTATATCTGTAATATTCCAATTCATCCAGGTCACGTATATCTGTTATATTCATTCAGCCGGTTCCGGTCTATCTGTAATATTCAATCAGCCAGGTTCACGGTATATCTGTTTAATATTCATCATCCAGGTCACGGTAGTATCTGTAAGATTCTCTATTCATCCACGTCAAGGGACACTGTAATATTGCATTTATCCAGGTCACGGTTATATCTTTAATATTCATCCATTCCAGGAATTGTTATATCGTAAATTCATTCATCCAGGTCCGGTTATCGTATATTCTGCCATCCAGGGTCAAGGTATATCTGTACTATTCATTCATCCACCGGGTCCACGGGTATTCTGAAATACTTCTCATCCAGGTACGGTTATATCTGTAATTAATATTCGGTTTATATCTGTAATTTTCATCCAAGCCAGGTCACGGTATATCTGTTAAAGTCATTATCCAGCGTCACGGTATATCTGTAATATTCATTCATCCAGGTACACGTGTTATAATATGTAATATCATCCAACCAGGTCCCGGTATATCGTACTATATTTATCAAGGTACGGATATCTGTAATATTCATGCATCCAGGTCACGGCCTTATATCTGTATAGTATCCATCCAGGGACGGCTTATATCTGTAATATCATCATCCAGGTCACGGTATTTATACTGTAATATTATTCATCCAGGTTCACGGTATATCTGTTACTTCATCATCCCAGGTCCTGTATATCTGGAATAGTCATCATCCAGGTAACGGTATATCTGTATGTAATATTATCCATCAAGGGTCACGGTATATACGTCATATTCATCATCAGTCACGGTGATATCGTAATATTCATCCCATCCAGGTCACGGTATAATCGTAATATCATCCATCAAGTCCGGTATATGAATATCATTTATTGCCAGGTCACGGTTTCTACTGTAATATTATCCATCCAGCGTCACGGTATATCTGTGAATATTAAACCTCCAGGCACGGTATATGTAAGTATCCATCCAGGTCACGGTTATATCTGGTAAAGTCATTATCAAGTGTCACGGTATATCTGTAATATTCATTCATCAGGTCACGGTATATCGTAATATTCACCCAGCCAGGTCACCGGTATATCTGTAAGATTCTCCATACAGGTGCACGTATATCTGAATATTCATCAACCAGGTCACGGTAATTCTGTAATATTCAGCAATGCCAGTCACGGTATATCTGGAATATTCATCCATACCAGGTCACGGTTATATCTGACTATGCTATCCAGCCAAGGTGCACGTATATCGGAATATAATTCATTCATCCAGGTCACGCGGTATAGATGTAATATTCCTCCATCAGGTCAAGGTAAGATCTGTAATATCATCCATCCCGGTCAGGTTTAGGTATCATCTGAATATTCATGAGTCCAGTCCGGATATCTGTAATATTCAGTCATCAGGTAAATGTATATCTGTAAGATTCATAACTCAGGTCACGGTATATCTGTAATATCACCATCCCGGTCACGGTTATATCGTAAATCACATCCAGGGTCACGGTATATTGTATATTCATCATCCAGGTCCGGATATCTGATATTCATCCCTCAGGTCACGGATCTCTGTACTATTCATCCATCCAGGTCACGGTATATCTGTAAATTCATCCATCCAGGTCACGGTATATCTGTTAATATTCACCACATCAGTCACGGTTATCTGTAATATCATCATCCAGGTCACGGTCTTTGTAAGAATATATTCATGCAGGTCACGGTCGATCTGTTAAGTCATTCATCCAGGTCACGGTATATCGTAATATTGCATCCCATCCAGGGTCAGGTATCATCTGTAATCATGCATCCCTAAAGGGGTCAAGGTATAGCTTCATATCATTCAGCCAGTCACTGTAATCTGTAATATTCATTTACCAGGTCACGTATATCGTAATATTCACCATCAAGGTCACGGTATCGCTGTAAGATTCATTCATCCAGGTCACGGTTATATCGTATTATAGTCATCCATCCAGGTCACGGTATAGCTGTAATACTTTATCAATCCAGACGGCACGGTCATGATCTTGTAAGTTCATCCTCAGGTTCACGGAATTGGCTATTTATCCATCCAGGTCACGGTAACTGCTAATATTATCCACAGGGTCACGGTATATCTGCCAATATTTCATCCATCCAGTACACGGTATATCTGCACTATTCATCAATACAGCAGGGTCACGGATAGCGCAATATTCATCATCCCTCACGGGTTATATCTCTAAGATTCTCCTTCAAGGTCACGTAATTTGAATATTCCAGCATCCAGGTCCATGGTATACCGGTAATATTAATCATCCAGGTCACGGTGTATCTGTTAATATTCATCCCTCCGATAAAGGCTATCTGTAATTTACCTGACATGGATGG
>JAACNH010004635.1:0-23247 GCA_019447015.1 Hymenochirus boettgeri | reverse complement strand
GCTCAAATTTATTTTGAAAGTTTAAAGGTTCAAGGGTCATCACCAGACTTCTGTACGAAGTATTATTATTTTTGGTGTTAGTTTTTAATTTTGATTTCTTATTTCAAGTTGAAAGTCTTTTATAGCAGTTAATAATTTTCATATAGAAGAACTATTTTTTAAATTATTTGTTCTATTTGAGATATGACGACATGATGCTTCGATGCTGATGTGCTGGGTGATCTGATGTTGGGTGCTGGCTTGGTGCTCTAGCTTGTCCTAGTTCTGAGGTGCTGCGTGGGCTGCTGCTAGTGGTTATTTCCTGGTTGTGTGGGGGGCCTGGGTCTGGGGCTTCTGGGGCTGGGTGTTTTGAGTGCCCTTTCCGCCCGCTTTCGCTTGCTCTCCTCGCCTTTCCTTTGGTTCCCCCTGTTTCCGGTTCCCGCTTCTCTTTTCCCCGCTATTTTTCTCTCGACCGCCTTCTTCCTTTGTCCCTTTTCACTACCCTTGCTTCTTTGTCGTCCTTTCCCCGTCTCTTTCCTTTCGGTTTCTGCTTCCGTCCTCTTTTCCCGGCGTCCCTGTCACCCCCCCCGTCTTCTCGCCCCCCCTCCCTCTCCCCCCCACCGTCTTCTTCCCCCCCTCCCCTCCCGCTTCCCTCCCTCCCCTCTCCCTGCCCCCTCGCCTGTTTTCTCTTTTTCCCTCTTTTGGCTGTCCGCGGGTTTTGTTCCTGTTTTTTCCCTGCTGTCTCTGTGGGCCCTCCTTTCCCTTTTTGCCCCCCTTCTCCTCCTTTTTTTTTCCCCTTCCCCTCCTCCTTGGTCCTCCCTTCTTCCGCCGTTCCCCCTTCTCCTCTCCTTTCCCCCTCTCTGCTCAGCGCGGCTTTTCCTCCTCGTTTGTCTTTCCTCCCCCCCCTTTTCCCCCCGTCCCTGCCTTTTCTGTGTCCCTTGTTTTTGGCCCCTCCCTCATTCCTTTTCCCTCTTTCTCTTCCTCCTCTCCTTCTCCCGTCCCCTCCTTCTTTGCCTTCTTGGCTGTCCCTTGGTCCCACCCCGTTGCCTTTCTCCCTCTCTCTCCTCGCTTTTGGCCCCGCCTGCTCACGCGCCTTCCGTCTCTTCTCCCCGTTTCTTCCCCCCCCCTTTCTTCTTTTTCCGCTGCTTTTGGGTCCCTTTCCCGCCGTTTCCCCCCTCTTTCCCTCCCCTTTGATCCCGGCTCTCTCCCCGTTTCCTTCTTCCCCCCCCCTTTTCTTTTTTTTCTTCCAGGACTCCTGTTTCCTCTTTTTCCATTGTGGATCGTGCAATCTCAATTGTCTACCTTTCTTCTCTGCCGCCTGTAACACATGTTAGTACCTAACAATGTCATCCAACCCTTTTCTGTTTTTTCAGCTGCTCCGATTTTTTTTCTTATCGCCTTAAATGTTAACCTAACATGTTTCCCATGCTCAGCCATGTTATTGGATTTGTCCCCCACAAGTATCATCCAAGTTGCCACAAGCTTGTTTCGTCGGTTCAAGCTTCTTCCCCTGCCTTTTTTCTCAGAAAGCTTCTTCTTTTGTTCAAGTTTCATCTTGTTTCTTTTTGTCGTCCGTTTCACCAGTCTCGTATTTATCTTTAGTTCGTGCGATTTCGTGCCTTTTCGGTGTACTGTCCCCCAAAAAGACTTCTTTAGAACAATCCCTCCACGATCAATACTCCTCATAACTGCCCCATTCTTTTATCGATTTGTACCTCTCTTGCGTGTCCGGAGGTTTTTTGGTTCCTGTTTTTTTCCACTCGTTGCTCACTGTCC
The DNA here is from genome assembly GCA_019447015.1 of Hymenochirus boettgeri. Taxonomy (NCBI): domain Eukaryota; kingdom Metazoa; phylum Chordata; class Amphibia; order Anura; family Pipidae; genus Hymenochirus; species Hymenochirus boettgeri. Next base: position 21,492 of record JAACNH010004635.1, on the reverse strand, counting down.
GAATTCATTTCCTTTTGCCCAAATTCTCAATCGTTTTTTTTCAACTTCCAATAATGCGACCTTGGGTCTTCTTTTCTGGCCGCTCCAAACCTTCTACGCTATCATTTCCGACATATTGCCCAGAGCGTTTTTAGCATCCAGTTTTTTTTTTTACAACCCATTCTACTTTTACTAATTCCCCCCTTTGCCTTTTTTTTTTTGTTTTTCAGGCAACTCCATCAATCAATTTTATCACTTTATTCCTCCTACTCCTATACTCCGCACATACAATACTTCATTTGAAATAGTATTGGCATACATTTGTCACAAATGTTTGACTTTCATCCCCTTTCTCTCGCTTTTGAATTTGCTCCAGGCATCTGTCTTTCCATCCAGTTTCTTTTCCAAACCAACCTTTCTTCTTTTCCGCCTGTTTTGTTTTTTTTCCCACCTTGTTTCTGTAAAACAGCCCGTAATTCCAGTATCTTCCCAATGTCCAATCTCCAACATCTTTTCATCCATTTACCTCTGTTCATCTTTTTTTCCTACAGTATATATCCACGAAATTTTATTTACCCACAACCTCTTTCTTTTTTCTCAACATGCTCCTGTTTTCGTCTCACTCTTTTTCTCCTGGGGTGCCATGCGCATCTATCTTCTGTTACTTTCATTCTAATCGCCGCCTGTAATCTAGGTTAGCTACTTCCCTCAGTATCCCCTTTCTGTTTTTTTCCTAGCTTCTCCCGCTTTGCATCTCTCTTCATCCGAGTCCTCAACCAAACATTCTACGCTGTAGACCTCCATTATGCATTTGTGACCAAAGTCCATCCAAATCCCTCGCCTCCTCTTGTTTTTTTTTTGTATCGAAAGCTTGTAATATTTTATCAAAAACTATTTAGCTTGAGCTCAGGCTCAAATTAGTTTGAAAGTTTAAGGTTCAAGGGTCTCACCAGCTTTTCTGTAGAAGGTATTATTATTTGGTTAGTTTTTCTATTTGATTTCTTATTTCAAGTTTAAATCTCTTAATATCATTTATAATTTTCATAATAAGAAACCTATTTTTAAATGATTTGTTCTATTTGAAGATTGAGACATGTCCTTTAAACAATTTTAGCTTGATCTAAGAGCCTTCTTTGGTTCAACTGTTTTCAGTTCAGCTTCTTTACCAGCTTTTTTTTCTAGAAAGCATTATTCATTTGTAAGTGGTAATAATTGATTTCTTTGTCAGTCCTTACCAGTCTTATTTCTTCTTTAGGTTCTGATTCAGTAATCTTTTCAGGTGTCACTGTAAAAAAAAAAGACCTTCTAGAAAAAATCCACTACAGATTCAATAACTAAAATATAACTGAACCATTGTATTTTTTATTTTGACCTATTTTAATGTCAGCGGGTTTTGTTCCTGTGTTTTTACTGGTGTCTCTGTAGGAAAATATTTCACTTTTGAAAATTCTAATAATTTAAAAAAAAATTCAAATATGCCATTGGTATCCTATTTAAGGCAGCTAAACCTTCACATATCATTTCACATATCTCTAAGAGAGTATTTTAATCAATAGTTTTTATTTACCAAACACCATTTCGTTTAAAACAAGTCATCCATTTTGTTGTTTCTATTTTTAGGAAACTCAATAATGAATTTTATCACTTTATCCTTACTAATATTACTTTTACAGTAAATATTATTTGAAATATATTGGACGTCAATTTGTAAAAAAAGTTTACTTTATCCCTCTATCTAGCCTTTGTAAAATAATGCTAAGAGAAATACAGTATTTATAAAAGTTTCTTTAAAACAAACCTTTCTCTTTTCAGCTGCTATTTGTTTTTCCACCGTTTTTCTGTAAAACAGAACATAATTCAGTTTTAAAACGTAAAAATTTAAACATATCTTTAAAGGGTATGTCCACCCTTAAAATCATTTTTTAATATATGATTCCCCCTGTCCCCAGCCCCAACCGCTATATTTTTACTCTTAGAAAGTTCCCCAAACTTTACTTACTCTCCCCTCTTTCCTCCGCCGCGCTGCCGCCCCTCTGCTTGCGAAAAATGCAAGCAGAGGGGCAGGACCAGCAGTCCGTCTGTGATTGGCTGAGCGGCAGCCAATCACGCGCGCTGACCGGAGTTTATTTTGGTGGTGGGAAAGAGGGAAGTAAGTAAAGTTTGGGGAGCTTTCTAAGAATAAAAATGGAGCGGTTGGGGCTGGGGGACAGGGGAATCATATATATATATTAAGGTTTTTCACTAGGGGAGGGAATCCTGAGAGGGAGGGAGGGAGAGGGAGGGGGAGGAGGGGAGAAAGGCTGCAGTACGCATGCCAAACTTCTCCCGGAGGCCAGGCAGGAGGCAGAGTCCTATTGGACTCTGCTGTCCTATATGGACTCTGCTATCCTCCTGGTGGGCAGTTTTTTGGGACTTTGGGGGGAGGGACTACAGGAGAACCTTATGGAGCTGGCATGTGAGGTAAGATTAAACTACACTAACAATTGGGCCAGTAGTGGAGGGATTATAGTTTTGGGGTGACCCAAACCAATGACCCAACAATGACCGAATACCGACTCTTTTCAACCAAATGGCGGCCAAAACTCCTAGAACGATTGCCACGTGCCAGACGACACTGTCATACTAACTGTGAAGAGGTCAAGGTCGACATCTCCCTGATCAGAAAAAGACCTTCAACAAATCTACGCAACAGGGTCACAGAGATGAACAATGTATAAGCACGGTGGAGGACAGAATCTCCCCCCATGCCAACAACGATAGAGACCCAACGGCCACAATAAATACCATACACCAGCGCCAAGAAGATCTGGAAAACGCACAGACGAAATAATATCAGACTAGTGGGGCTACTGGAGAAGGCGGAGGCTCAGATCTGGCAGGATTCCTAGAAGACCTACTATTACTACGTTTGGGAGGAATAGCTTCTCCACACATTGTAGTAGAACGTGCACATAGAATACCTGCACGGACCCCCCTCCTGGAGCCCCCCCCAACATTTATCACAAATCTACTCAACTTCGGACCAGGATGCCACACTCCAGCTCACCAGAGAAAATGGTAACATCTCATCAACAACACCTTGTATCTCAGTATACCCTGACTTTTCCTTGGAAATACAAAAACACACTCAAAATTCACAGATGTAAAGCACAGGCTGCGCTCTGCCAATCTAAAGTACGCTATGCTGTACCCAATCCGCCTCCGAGTTACAAAAGGCGACAAAATACACTTTCACATCAGCCACAGAGGCCTTGACATGGCTGGACTCTAACCACAACCACACAGGAGGCCCTTCTCCAGAAAGACTCAACCCTTAAGGACCCGCCTGGACGGAACTAACAACAATGCCGCACAGCCCGACGATCTGGTAAATTGTATCTACCCTTTATAAATGGATGAATAGATGGCCCCCACATACCCAAAGGGCAGTACACGAGACGACACGACACTGCACAAAAACCCTTACAAACAATGGTAACTATGTAACCCCCACTTCACCAGAATCTTGCCTCTGGACGCAATCCTGTTACTCTTTCACCCCCCAACCTTTGATTGAGTGGACAAAGGACGGAAGACTCTCTTGCTCACTACTCAAAGCCTACATACAGCGACAACCTGAAGTCACCCCCATAATACAAGACAATATCACAGCACAGTAGTGCTGTGCTAACCAACCAAGTGCCCAACCGGTCCTTCCCAGGAAGAGACAGATGGTTAAGTTATTTGTTTAATTGTTTTCGGTTCAGGGAATAACGCTTGACCCAGTTTTACAGTGCAATGCCGGGAGTTGGGAAAAGTATTGCTGCCCATACTAAAATGTATCATGATAGGTATTACAAGTACGGTGGCTGAAATGTGTTCCTATTGTTAGTTTTACTTTAATAAAATGTTATATATAGAGGTATTTCCTCCGTCCGAACAGCCTGGCCGACCAAAACTCATGTACAGTATGAACATGACCAACGCTTGGCCATTTACATTACACCCTACAAAAAGGATATTCCTGTTTCTCTGCCTCATACAACGTGATGTTCAGAATAGACATGATATTATACACGCAACACTAACCCCTTACCTGACCCAGGCAGAGTAACGCCCCAAGATACACTCAGACCACGCCCTTTGCTGGGCTGAACTGAATGGTCAGAAACCCCCCATGACCATGGAGACTCAACCCCTTCTGGTTGATACTGCTTTCAAAGGACCCGATCTAACAAAAGAATGGGACTCCTTCTTCCGTACCAATGACCATTCGCCAGCCCGATCCAGGTATGGGAAGCCTTCAAACTCACACCACACAAGATCTCACCTCCATATAAATAAAATCAAACAAACTCCGGTAGACAGAAGAGAGGCCACAAAGCTATTACAGACTGCACACGAAACATTCATATGAAATCCCAATCACAAACAACACGGATCTCTGAAACTCCAATCCAGAGTGGCCGACAACATTATATGAAGCCAGAACTAAAAGCAACTTTTCTTTAGAAACCAAGACTTATGAACATGGTGAAAAAACGAACACAAACCCCCCACAATTATTACACTGAAGAACCAAACGGACAACTCCTCACCAACCAAAGGAAGTAGCGGACTACCTCCTAGACTATTCCAAAACTCTTAGACTCCACCCAAACACAACATACACCCAAGAAGCTCAAGAACTACATCCAACAAATCCCCCTACCGCACCTCCCACAGGACAGCTGCAACCTCCTAAAGAACCCATAACTTAAACGTAAATCAGAAACACACTATCCCAAATACCACGGAACAAAACCCCGGGAACAGACGGTCTCTCCATCGATTCTACACACACTACATAGATGTATTAGCCCCTAAACTGCTTGACCTCTACAACAATATGTTCTCCTCAACAACCCTACCCGAGTCAATGTCCGGGCTCTGATGGTACTGATTACCAAACCGGGCAAGGACCCACTCCAACCTGGATCATACAGGCCCATTCGTTGCTACAAACGGACATCAAGATACTACCAAACTCTCCCTGAGACTAAATAAAATCATATATCACCTAATACACCCGGATCAGACGGGATTCATCCCAGGGAAAAACACCACCTTAAATACCCGCCACTTGTATATGAATGCACAAGCTACCCCAGCAACATGGGTACAAGATGTATTTTGAGCCTCGACGCTGCCAAGGCGTTTGACTCTTCGAGTGGCCTTCCTCTGGCATGCACTGGAAAAATACGGCTTTGGCAATCGTTTTATACAGTGGCTAGAACTCCTATACTCCCACCCCAAAACCCAGATAATACTAATGGGACAATAATGGCACTTCCCCACTGGCAGGGGGCACCCACCAGGGTTGCCCGCTGTCCCTCCTCCTTACGACGCCCTAGCAATCGATCCACTGGCAATTAGATTAGAGAAGACCAGACACTACAAGGCCTCCCCTGGACACTGCTCTGAGATTATCAGTCTATATGCAGACGACATGCTGCTATATTTCACAATGAAGATAACTCCCTAAATAAAATTCTACATCTAATTAGCCAACCGCAGGGATACTCGGGCCTTACAATAAACTGTGAAAAATCAAAAATCCTACCACTAACCACTATCGCTAACACACCCCCACCCCAATTCCACTACAAAGATCCGCTACCATCAAATACTGGGAATCAGTGTCCCAAGATTCAAGGGAATACCTGCCCCTAAATGTAAAACCCCTTATCCAATTAGTTAAACACACAAACCCAACATGGACCAAATTACCAGTTGGAGTAGCAGGCCGCATCAGCCTCACAAAATGATACTACTACCCAAAATTCTGTATATTGTATGGCATTCCCCAATCTTTATCCCCCTGCGATACTTTAAAGCCCTAGACTCAATAATAAATCCTTTAATGGGGATCGAGCAGACATACAAAACTCAACTGGCAAACCTCAAATGCCAACGAACATGGGAGTATGCAGTTCCAGATTTTTGACTATATTACCTGGCCCCCCAGATCTCACATATATACCACTGGACTCAGACAAAACCTTAAACTCACAAACCTCTTTGAAACACAGAACTACCCAAACCTTTAACTCGGTATACTGATCACACGGGGACTGGCAGCACACCGTCACCAATTACACACACCCCTTACTACAGCAAACACTTAAAATATGGGACCTACAATGAAAAATTAAAATCCTGCTTATAAACAGAACACCCCCATTGGTTTAACAGATCTCTACCAGAATTTCTGTCTATAAAACAACCTGAAATTGGGTATAAATATGGTGTAATCAGATTGCACATATTTGCACAATGGTCGAATTAAGTATTCGACCACCTGAAGCAAGATTTAAACTACTGCCAAACTCCCATCTGTTCAGATACCTCCAAATATGTCATGCGTTCCAGACCCAGTTTGGAAATCAACAACTTAATTTAGAGAGCAACCCATACTGGGACTAATAGCAACACCCAAACCCACAAACTATATCCAACGTATATACCTATCTACTATGCTCCCAATCCGAAACACAGATCTTACGCAAAAAGGCAACATGGGAGAGAGATATTGAACTAATAGAAAGGAAGAATGGGAGGAGCGCCTGAAGGCACCAAAGACTGCTTCCCCCAAAGCATTAGAAAGGATGTCCCAACTATACATCCTCCATAGAACGTATCTAACACCTATAAGACTAGCCAAATTCACCAAACAGAAGCTCTCTATGCCCCAAATGCTGTTCCTCCCTTTTACCATATGGTGTGGGAGTGCCCCCAAACAGGGATTCTGGAAACAGGTGGTGAAGTTCCTCCCACGACCACATGGGCTCCCTGTCAGACCTAGACCCCAAAATATGCCTGCTGGGCATTACAATCACCAATTCCTAGCAACACACCTGCAAATCGCCCAATGCGAAACCCTCTTCACTCACGGCCAGGAAACTAATCGCCAAACCTGGATACAGGCCTTCACCCCCACAATCTCCCATGGAAATCAGAGATAAACTCACACCCTCCCTACAAAAAACTAATGTATACAAATAGAGGCTGTCCATCCAAATACGATAAAGTATGGAACAGATGGAGTCCTCACCTGCAACATGCAATGACTACTAAATAAAACAGATGGGATAGAACCAAACCCCGAAGAAGGATGAATCTAGGGACACAACGTCAACACACCCAACATATCTATAGCCAAAGCAATAACCAAAAATGGGCAGCAAAAGTTAAAGTTATACTAACAAAGTTAACCTATAGCACTACGCTAAGTATACACCCTCTAAGGAAGATATAACAAGGTATAAATCAATGAAGCAATGATAACAAAACTGGGTGCCCCCCATATCTCCCCCCCCCTTTTTTTTTTATTCCAAGTAACCCATTACCATATGACCTATGAGTATTTACTGTTTTAATATTTGGATGTAACTAGAAGATGTATAAAGAAATACTTCTCATGCTCCAGTGTCAAATAATGCAACACAATGTAATCTGGTATTTTTAAAAAATGTTTTTTTCTTTATTGCCTCATAAAACCCACCTCCTTTAGGGATTTAATAAAATATTAATAATGCCATTGGTTTCTTACTAAGGCAGCTAAACCTTCTACATATCTTTCACATATCTTCAAGAGAGTATTTTAAACCAATATTTTATTTACAAAACACCATTTTGGTTTATAAACAAGTCATGCATTTTGTTTCTTATTTTTAGGAAACTCAATAATAAATTTAACCACTTTATCCTTACTAATATACTTCTACAGTCCAATACTTATTTGATATTTATTGGATGTCAATTTGTAAAAAAATGTTTACTTTATCCCTTTATCTAGCTTTTGAAAAATAATTGCCTAAGAGAAATACAGTATTTATAAAAGTTTCTTAAAACAAACCTTTCTTCTTTCAGCTGCTTTGTGTTTTTCCACCTTGTTTCTGTAAAACAGAATATTTCAGTTATTAAAACGTAAAAATTAAAACACTCTTTAATCATTTACCCAACATATATTCAATAATGGTTTGTACAGTATATATAAAAGTTTCATTTAAAACCAACTTTTTTTTTTTTCAACAGGCTCCTGTTTCTCTTACTTTTTTCATTGTTGGATGATGAGATTAAATTGTTAGTCATTTATTCAATAGCACTGCATGTAATAAACATGTTTAGCACTAAAAATAGTATAACATTTCTGTTTTTTAGCTTCTCCAGATTTTATTCTCTTAATAAGAAGTTACCTAAAACATGTTTAAAATATAGACCTGTATATTGAATTTGTAGAACAAGTAATTAAATAAAGTTGCAATACTCTTGTAATTTATTTTGTATAGAGAAGCTTGTAATATTTTATCAAAAATATTTAGCTTGAGCTAAGTACCCAATTGTAGTTTCAAAGTTTAAGGTTCAAGTGTCTCACCAGCTTTCTGTAGAAGGTATTATTAATTTTGTTAGTTTTTGTTTGATTTCTATATTCAAGTTGAAATTTTAATAGCATTTAATATTTTCATATAAAAGAAACCTAATTTTTAAATTTTGTTCTATTTGAAGATATGAAGACATATCCTTAAACATATTTAGCTTGATCTAAGAGCCTTTCTTTGGTTTAACGTGTTTCGGTTCAGCTCCTTCACCAGCTTTTTTCTAGAATCATTATTCATTTGTAAGTGTTAATAATGATTTCTTGTAGTCCTTTACCAGTCTTATTTCTTTAGGTTCCGATTCAGTAATCTTTTCAGGTGTCTCTGTAAAAAAAAAAGACTTCTTAGAACAAATCCACCACAGATTCAATAACTAAAATTAACTGAAACAATGTATTTTTATATTTTTTTCACAGGTGTCTCTGTGGGAAATGATTTCACTTTTAAAAAATTCTAAAAAATTTTAAAATTTAAATAATGCCATTGGTATCCTTATCTAAGGCAGCAACCTTCTACATATCATTTCACTTATCTGCAAGAGAGTATTTTAATTATATTTTTTATTCAAAACACACCATTTTTTAAAGCAAGTCATCCATTTGGTGTTTGTTTTAAGGAAACTCAATAGATTTTTATCACTTTATCCTTACTAATATACTTCTACAGTACATACTTATTTGAAATATTATTGGACATCAATTTGTAAAAAAATATTTACTTTATCCCTCTATCTAGCTTTTGGAAAATAATTTCTAATACAGTCAGGGTTATTTAATAAAAGTTCTTATCGTTTAAAATGGTGCTAATTTTGCCCCATCCAATCAGATATTAGCTTTCAAATGTTAAATAAGATCTGATTGGTTGGGGCAAAATTAAACACCATTTTAAATGATAAGAACTTTTATTTAATCTCCCTGAGTATTTATAAAAGTTTCTTTAAAACAAACCTTTTTTCAACAGGCTCCTGTTTCTCTACTTTTTTCATTGTGGATGATGAGATTATATTGTTAGTCATTTATTCTAATAGCATTGCATGTAATAAACATGATTAGTACTTAAATGTATAACATTTCTGTAGAAAGGGTTAATATTGTCTAGTTAAACTAGTTATTAAAGAATGTTCACTTTTACTTAGTTTTGCTCTCCTGGGTCCAGCCAAATGACCAGATAAGAAATCAGATACCACCCCTACATGCATGGGCCCCAAGCCTTTACAAAGAACGATGCAACCAGATGGTGTAATCTGAGGCTGCATTAATGGGCATGCGTACATTGCTTATACAAAGATATGTGCTTATAAGGAGATGAAAACTTGGTTGAAAAGAAACCAGCAGAAGGGTAGATAACTTGTGATGAAGTTTTTCTGGTCAAAACTGGTTTAGGACTTATGAGTTTGGCAGTAGGAATAGCTCATGGGCGTGCTTTTATGCTCACGTAGTATGATGTAAAAATATAGTGGTGATATAATAGGGAAACAACCATTTCTACTGTGGAGAAGGAACAAGGATGCCTAAAAGAACATCTAAGATATGTGTAAGTTAATATTACCAATATAGTCAGATGTGTTATCCTGTTTAGATCAGATGTGTTTTCCTGTTTATATGTTGTGAATATCACCTTAATAAATGTTAAAAATTGTTTAGTAACTAAAAGAAGCACTTAGTCAATTATTCTGTCGAACTGAAGGTAAGTAGACAAACAAAGAAGTGACTTCTTACATTTGTCTTGCCAACCAGATCGAATTTCTTGCCTGTCTCACAGAAGAGGGAGAGAGTAGATCTGGACAGAATTTGTAAAGCTGTGTTACAGGGCAAAAATTCGTGAATCTAAGAAGTTTAGCTAAACATTGTATTGTTTATTATGGCTGGAAAAGTTATTTGAGGACATTTCTAGCAGTGTTGATTCTTACGCAAGGGCGGGCTGGAATAGCTGGTGTGTGCTTGAGCAACAGGGTAAACGTAAGAATTATCTGTGTTCCTCAGACAGAATCCTAGTACTGTAATGTTTTACTGTTACTAGGATGGAATTAATTCACACATATATTAAAGCAGCTACATGTTCTTTTCATGTGACAGGAGGATTCATTGTTAAATATTTTTAAGGATCTATACACTCAGTGTATTGAAGCAAATGTTGTGTGGATAAAAAATGTTTTTTAGCAAAGAAAGAAGAAGTTAGCTAATGTATTAAAATGTTGTTTTTGATGAAAAAAAGGCAGAAAAGGCATTGCATGCATTCCTATTAACATGCACAAAAAGTAGTTTGTTCAACATGTGAAGGGCAAAAATTCGTGAATCTAGAGAAGTTTAGCTAAACAATTGTATTGTATATTATGGCTGAAAAAGTTATTTGAGGACATTTCTGCAGTGTTATTCTACGCAAGGGCGGCTGGAATAGCTGTTGTGGCTTGAGCCGCAGGGTAAGACGTAAGAATATTGTGTTCCTCAGACAGAATCCTAACAAAAACCTAGGATTTTGACATACTTACATTTGACATACTTTCATGTCAAATGTAAAGCATGTTCAAAAATCCTAGGTTTTTGACATACTTTCCATTTGACATGTAAAGTATGTCAAAAACCCAAAGAATCTTGTGAACTGCACACTTCGTTAACTAATTCTTTCACCATGAAACGCTAAATAAAAGTGAAAATAATCAAATGAATTTAACAACAAAAGACAGAGTCAAACTGATTCTAAAAGTGATTGTTCAGACTTCTGTGCAGGGGGAAATAATGAGTCCCAGATGTGGGGTCCCATTACAGTCACAGAGACAAAATAATGCATTGAGTAAAAGCTGTAAAAAAAATTTTTGTAAATTTGTTTTTTTTTTTTTTTTTTTTTTTTTTTTTTTTTCACCCACCACAATTTTTTTTTTATTTTTTTTTTTTTTTTTTTTCATTTTTTTTTTATTTTTTCCCCTACCCTCCCGCTCCCCCCCTCAAACCTCAAGCCAAAATTGCAGCTTTACCATCGTTCTGAGGAACAAACGAGAAACTTGACAACAATTTAGTTAAAAATCAGGAACCTATTTCCCTCACTGACCCAATAAGGTTACTTTGTACTATGTCCTACTTTGAACTCATTATTTATCAGAAATACTTGCGGTCAAAAGAATCTTGTCTTATGATGGAAATTGTGGACTTCCTCCTAAACGTGTCACAAAGGTGCCAGGGAATTAAAGGTTCCAGTAGGAGGTGAGGAATTCTGCATGCAGGAGGAGTGCTGGTTCATGCAGGATCGTTTATGGCTGTTATACAGAATAGTTAACGGTTTGTAAGACATTGACACAGATTCTTTAGAAATTTTGTTCAGGGTACAGCAATGATGAACCCTTGATTTTGCAAATAAATTGACAGTTTTAGATTGTCATGGATGTAAATAGATGCTGAAGTCACATCCTAAGATGAAATCAGCTCTATTAAGAATTTAAATCTTTTAGATCCACTTAGCTCAAGCTAAATATTTTTTGATAAAATATTACAAGCTTCTCTATACAAAATAAATTAACAAGAGTATTGCAATTTTTATTTATTTACTTGTTCTACAAATTCAATATATATGTCTATCATTCTTAAACATGTTTTAGGTTAACTTCTTATTAAGAGAATAAAATCTGGAGAAGCTTAAAAAACAGAAATGTTATACTATTTTAAGTACTAAACATATTTATTACATGCAGTGCTATTAGAATAAATTACTAAAAATATCTCATCATCCACAGATCAAAAAGTAGAGAAACAAGAGCCTGTGGAAAAAAAGAAAGGTTGGTTTTAAAATTAAACTTTTATATATACTGTATAAAAAATTATTGAACATGTGTTAGGTAAATTATTTAAAGATATGTTTTAATTTTTACATTTTAATAATTGAATTACGTTCTGATTTACAGAAACAAAGGTGGAAAAACACAAAACAGCTGAAAAGAAGAAAGGTTTGTTTTAAAGAAACTTTTATAAATACTGTATTTCTCTTAGCAATTATTTTCCAAAAGCTAGATAAAGGGATAAAGTAAACATTTTTTACAAATTGATATCCAATAATATTTCAAATAAGTATTGTACTGTAGAAGTATATTAGTAAGGATAAAGTGATAAAATTCATTATTGAGTTTCCTAAAAACAAAAAAACAAAATGGATGACTTGTTTTAAATAAAATGGTGTTTTGTGAATAAAAACTATTGATTAAAATACTCTCTTGCAGATATGTGAAATGATATGTAGAAGGTTTAGCTGCCTTAAATAAGGATACCAATGGCATTATTTGAATTTTTAAAAAAAACTATTAGAATTTTTTCAAAAGTGAAATTATTTCCTACAGTGACACTAGTGAAAAAACAGGAACCAAAACCCGCTGACATCAATATAGGTACAAATATAAAAATATATTGTTTCAGTTATATTTTAGGTATGGAATCTGTAGTGGATTTGTTCTAAGAAGTCTTTTTTTTACAGTGACACCTGAAAAGATTACTGAATCAGAACCTAAAGAAAATAAGACTGGTAAAGGACTTCAAAGAAATCAATTATTAACACTTACAAATGAATAATGCTTTCTAGAAAAAAGCTGGTGAAGAAGCTTGAACTGAAACAAGCTTTGCAACTTTTATTTTATTACTTGTTCTACAAATTCAATATACATGTCTATAATTTTTAAACATGTTTTAGGTTAACTTCTTATTAAGAGAAAAAAATCTGGAGAAGCTTAAAAAACAGAAATGTTATACTATTTTTAGTACTAAACATGTTTATTACATGTAGTGCTATTAGAATAAATGACTAACAATTTAATCTCATCATCTAGCACCATTTTAAACGATAAGAACTTTTATAAATAACCCTGACTGTATTAGAAATTATTTCCAAAAGCTGTAGAGGGATAAAGTAAATATTTTTTTACAAATTGATGTCCAATAATATTTCAAATAAGTATTGTACTGTAGAAGTATATTAGTAAGGATAAAGTGATAAAAATCATTATTGAGTTTCCTTAAAACAAACACAAAATGGATGACTTGCTTTAAACAAAATGGTGTTTTGTAAATAAAAACTATTAATTAAAATACTCTCTTGCAGATAAGTGAAATGATATGTAGAAGGTTTAGCTGCCTTAGATAAGGATACCAATGGCATTATTTAAATTTTAAAATTTTTTTAGAATTTTTTAAAAGTGAAATCATTTCCCACAGAGACACCTGTGAAAAAATATAAAAATACATTGTTTCAGTTATATTTTAGTTATTGAATCTGTGGTGGATTTGTTCTAAGAAGTCTTTTTTTTTTTACAGAGACACCTGAAAGATTACTGAATCGGAACCTAAAGAAATAAAATGGTAAAGGACTACAAAGAAATCAATTATTAACACTTACAAATGAATAATGATTTCTAAGAAAAAAGCTGGTGAAGGAGCTGAACCGAAACACGTTAAACCAAAGAAAGGTCTTTAGATCAAGCTAAATATGTTTTAAAGGATATGTCTTCATATCTTCAAATAGAACAAATAATTTAAAAATTAGGTTTTTTTATATGAAAATATTAATGCTATTAAAAGATTTCAACTTGAAATAAGAAATCAAATACAAAAAACTAACAAAATTAATAATACCTTTACAGAAAAAGCTGGTGAAGACACTTGAACCTTAAACTTTGAAACTACAATTGGTATTAGCTCAAGCTAAATATTTTTTGATAAAATATTACAAGCTTCTCTATACAAAATAAATTAACAAGAGTATTGCAACTTTATTTAATTACTTGTTCTACAAATTCAATATATACAGGTCTATCATTTTAAACATGTTTTAGGTTAACTTCTATTAAGAGAATAAAATCTGGAGAAAGCTTAAAAAACAGAAATGTTATACTATTTTTAGTGCTAAACAGTTTATTACATGCAGTGCTATTAGAATAAATGACTAACATTAAATCTCATCATCCACAATGAAAAAAAGTAGAGAAACAGGAGCCTGTTTGAAAAAAAAAAAAAGTTGGTTTTAAATGAAACTTTTATTATACTGTACAAACTATTATGAATATATGTTGGGTAAATGATTTAAAGGTTTTTAATTTTTACGTTTTATAACATGATTTTATTCTGTTTTACAGAAAACAAAGTGGAAAAACCAAAGCAGCTGAAAGAAGAAAGGTTTGTTTTAAAGAAACTTTTATAAATACTGTATTTCTCTTAGCAATTATTTTTCAAAAGCTAGATAAGGGATAAAGTAAACATTTTTTTACAAATTGACATCCAATAATATATCAAATAAGTATTGTACTGTAGAAGTTATTAGTAAGGATAAAGTGGTAAAATTTATTATTGAGTTTCCTAAAAATAAGAAATACAAAAAGCATGACTTGTTATAAAAAAATGGTGTTTTGTAAATAAATTATTGGTTAAAATACTCTCTTGAAGATATGTGAAATGATATGTAGAAGGTTTAGCTGCCTTAGATAAGAAACCAATGGCATTATTAATATTTTATTAAATCCCCTCCAAAGGAGGTGGTTTTATTGAGGCAAAAAGAAAAAAACATTTTTTTAAACATACCAGATACATTGTGTTGCATTATTTGACACTGGAGCATGAGAAGTATTTCTTTATACATCTTCTAGTTACATCCATAATATTAAAACAGTAAATACTCATAGGTCATATGGTATGGGTTACTTGGAATAAAAAAAAAGGGGGGGGAGATAATGGGGGGCACCCAGTTTTGTTATCATTGCTTCATTGATTTATACCTTGTTATATCTTCCTTAGAGGGTGTATACTTAGCGTAGTGCTATAGGTTAACTTTGTTAGTATTAACTTAACTTTTGCTGCCCATTTTTGGTTAGTAGCTTGGCATAGATATGTTGGGTGTGTTGACGTTGTGTCCCTAGATTCATCCTTCTTTCGGGGTTTGGTTCTATTTCCATCTGTTTTATTTAGTAGTCATTGCATGTTGCAGGTGAGGACTCCATCTGTTCCATACTTTTATCGATTTGGATGGACAGCCTCTATTTGTATACATTAGTTTTTGTAGGGGAGGGTTGAGTTATCTCTGATTTCCATGGGAGATTGTGGGTGTGAAGGCCTGTATCCAGGTTTGGCGATTAGTTTCCTGGCCGTGAGAGGGTTTCGCATTGGGCGATTTGCAGGTGTGTTGTAGGAATAGGTGATCTGTAATGCCCAGCAGGCATATTTTGGGGTCTAGGTCTGACAGGGAGCCCATGTGGTGTGGAGGAAACACCACCTGTTTCCAGAATCCCTGTATTTGGGGGCACTCCCACACCATATGGTAAAAGGAGAGGAACAGCATTTGGGGCATAGAGAGCTTTGTTTGGTCTGAATTTGGCTAGTCTTATAGGTGTTAGATACGTTCTATGGAGGATGTATAGTTGGGACATCTTTCTAATGCTTTGGGGGAAGCAGTTTTGGTGCCTTCAGGGCCCTCCTCATTCTTCCCTTTCTATTAGTTCAATATCTCTCTCCCAGTTGCCTTTTTGCGTAAGATCTGTGTTTCGGATTGGGAGCATAGTAGATAGGTATATACGTTGGATATTAGTTGTGGGTTTGGGTGTTGTATTAGTCCCAGTATTGGGTTGCTCTCTAAATTAGTTGTTGATTTCCAAACTGGGTCTGGAACGCAGACATATGGAGGTATCTGAACAGATGGGAGTTTGGAGTTTAAACTCTTGCTTCAGGTGGTCGAATACTTTAATTCGACCATTGTGCAAATATGTGCTAATCTGATTACACCATATTATACCAAATTTCAGGTTGTTGTATAGACAGAAATCTGGTAGAGATCTGTTAAACCAAAGTGGGGTGTTCCTGTTTATAAGCAGGATTTTAATTTCTTTCATTGCTAGGTCCCATATTTAAGTGTTTGCTGTAGTAAGGGGTGTGTGTAATTGAGTGACGGTGTGCTGCCAGTCCCCGTGTGATCAGATATACCGAGTTAAAGGTTGTGGGTAGTCTGTGTTTAAAGAGGTTTGTGAGTTTATCGGTTTTGTCCTGAGTCCAGTGGTATATATGTGAGATCTGGGGGCCAGGTAATATAGTCAAAAATCTTGAACTGCCATACCTCCCATGTTCGTTGGGCATTTGAGGGTTTGCCAGTTGAGTTTTGATCTGCTCGATCCCATATAAAGGATTTTATTATTGAGTCTAGGGCTTTAAAGTATCGCAGGGGGAAAAGATTGGGGAATGCCATACAATATACAGAATTTTGGGTAGTAGTATCATTTTTGTGAGGCTGATGGGCCTGTACTCCAACTGGTAATTTGGTCCATGTTTGGGTTTTGTGTTTAACTAATTGTATAAGGGGTTCTACATTTAGGGGCAGGTTATCCCTTGAATCTCGGAGACACTGATTCCCAGGTATTTGATGGTAGCGGCTTTTTTAGTGGAATTGGGGTGGGGGTGGTGTTAGCGGATAGTGGTCTAGTGGTAGGATTTTTGATTTTTCACGTTTATTGTAAGGCCCGAGGTTCCCTGCGTTGGCTAATAGATGTAGAATTTTATTTAGGGAGTTATCTTCATCTGGAAATATAGCAGCATGTCGTCTTGCATATAGACTGATAATCTCAGAGCATGTGCCAGCGGGAGGCCTTGTAGTGTCTGGTCTTCTCTAATCTTAATTGCCAGTGGATCGATTGCGAGGGCGTAAAGGAGGAGGGACAGCGGGCAACCCTGGTGGGTGCCCCTTGCCAGTGGGGAAAGTGTCCATTATTGTCCCATTAGCTATTATTCTGGGTTTTGGTGGGTGGGGAGTATAGGAGTTTAGCCACTGTATAAAACGATTGCCAAAGCCGTTATTTTCCAGTGCATGCCAGAGGAAAGGCCACTCGACTGAGTCAAACGCCTTGGCAGCGTCGAGGCTCAAAATACATCTTGTACCCATGTTGCTGGGGTTAGCTTGTGCATTCATATACAAGTGGCGGGTATTTAAGGTGGTGTTTTCCCTGGGATGAATCGTCTGACGGTCGTGTAGGTTAGGTGATATATGATTTTATTTAGTCTCAGGAGAGTTTGGCTAGTATCTTGATGTCCGTTTGTAGCAACGATATGGGCCTGTATGATCCAGGTTGGAGTGGTCCTTGCCCGGTTTGGGATCAGTACCATCAGAGCCGGACATTGACTCGGGTAGGGTTTGTGAGGAGAACATATTGTTGTAGAGGTCAAGCAGTTTAGGGGCTAATACATCTATGTAGTGTGTGTAGAATTCGATGGAGAGACCGCTTGTTCCCGGGGTTTTGTCCGTGGTATTTGGGATAGTGTGTTTCTGATTTACGTTTAAGTTATGGGTTCTTCTAGGAGGTTGAGCTGTCCTGTGGGAGGTGGGTAGGGGGGATTTGTTGGATGTAGTTCTTGAGCTTTTGGGTGTATGTTGTGTTTGGGTGGAGTAAGAGTTTTGTAATAGTTAGGAGGTAGTCCGTACTTCCTTTGGTTGGTGAGGAGTTGTCCCGTTTGGTTCTTCAGTGTAATAATTGTGGGGGGTTTGTGTTCGTTTTTTCACCATGTTCATATAGTCTTGGTTTTCTAAAGAAAAGTTGCTTTTTAGTTCTGGCTTCATATATGTTGTCGGCCACTCTGGATTGGAGTTTCAGAGATTCCGTGTTGTTTTGTGATTGGGATTTCAATGAATGTTTCGTGTGCAGTCTTAATAGCTTTGTGGCCTCTCTTTCTGTCTTACCGGAGTTTTGTTTGATTTTATTTATATTGGAGGTGAGGATCTTGGGTGGCGTGTAGTTTGAAGGCTTCCCATACCGGATGGGCTGGCGGACTGGTCATTGGTAAGGAAGAAGGAGTCCCATTCTTTTTGTTAGATACGGGTCCTTCTGAAAGCAAGTAGTATCAACCAGAAGGGTTGAGTTCCATGGTCATGGGGGGGTTCTGACCATATCAGTTCAGCCCAGCAAGGGGGTGGTCTGAGTGTATCCTTGGGGCGTTACTCTGCCTGGGTCAGGTAAGGGGTTAGTGTTGCGTGTATAAATATCCTGTTATTCTGAACATCACGTTGTATGAGGCAGAGAAACAGGAATATTCCCTTTTTGTAGGTGTAAATGATGCAAGCGTTGGTCATGTTCATACTGTACATGAGTTTTGGTCGGCCAGGCTGTTCGGACGGGAAATACCTCTATATATAACATTTTATTATAAGTAAAAACTAACAATAGGAACACATTTCAGCACCGTACTTGTAATACATATCATGATACCATTTTAGTATGGGCAGCAATAAACTTTTCCCAACTCCCGGCATTGCACTGTAAAACTGGTGCAAGCGTTATTCCCTGAACCGAAACAATTAAACAATAACTTTTAACCATCTGTCTCTTCGTGGGAAGGACCGGTTGGGCACTTGGTGTGGTTAGCACAGCACTACTGTGCTGTAGCTATTGTCTTGTATTATGGGGGTGACTTCAGGTTGTCGCTGTATGTAGGCTGTTGAGTAGTGAGCAAGAGAGTCTTCGTCCTTTGTCCACTCACTCAAAGGTTGGGGGGTGAAAGAGTAATCAGGATTGCGTCCAGAGGCAAGATTCTGGTGAAGTGGGGGTTACATGTTACCATTGTTGTAAGGGGTTTTGTGGCAGTGTCGTGTCGTCTCGTGTACTGCCCTTTGGGTATGTGGGGCCATCTATTCATCCATTTATAAAGTTGTAGATACAATCTTACCAGATTCGGGCTGTGCGGCATTGTTGTTAGTTCCGTCCAGGCGGGTCCTTAAGGGTTGAGTCTTTCTGAGAAGGGCCTCCTGTGTGGTTGTGGTTAGAGTCCAGCCATGTCAAGGCCTTGTGGCTGATGTGAAAGTGTATTTTGTCGCCTTTGTAACTCGGAGGCGGATTGGGTACAGCATAGCGTACTTTAGATTGGCAGAGCGCAGCCTGTGCTTTACATCTGTGAATTTTGAGTGTGTTTTTGTATTTCCAAGGAAAAGTCAGGGTATACTGAGATCAAGTGTTTTGGTATGAGATGTTACCCTTTTTCTCTGGTGAGTGGAGTGTGGCATCCTGGTCCCAGAAGTTGAGTAGATTTGTGAAAAATGTTCTCGGGGGGGGGCTCCAGGAGGGGGGGTCCGTGCAGGTATTCTATGTGCACGTTTATCTACAAATGTGTGGGAGAAGCTATTCCTCCCAACGTAGTAATTAGTAGGTCTTCTAGGAATCCTGCCAGATCTGAGCCTCCGCCTTTCCAGTAGCCCCACTAGTCTGATATTATTTCGTCTGTGCTGTTTTCAGATCTTCTTGGCGCTGGTGTATGGTATTATTGTGGCCTGTGGGTCTCTATCGTGTGTGCATGGGGGAGATTCTGTCCTCCACCGTGCTTAACATTGTTCATTCTTGTGACCCTGTTGCGTAGATTGTGAAGGTCTTTTTGATCAGGGAGATGTCGACCTTGACTCTCTCCAGTTAGTGACAGTGTCGTCTGGCACGTGGCAATCGTTTAGGAGTTTGGCCGCCATTTTGGTTGAAAAGGTCGGTATTCGGCATGTTGGGGTATTGGGTTTGGGTCCACCCCAAAACTATAATCCCTCCACTATGGCCCAATTGGTAGTTAGTTTAATCCTTACCTCACATGCCAGCTCCCTAAGGTTCTCCTGTAGTCCTCCCCCCAAAGTCCCAAAAAAACTGCCCACCAGGAGGATAGCAGAGTCATATAGGACAGCAGAGTCCATATAGGACTCTGCCTCCTGCCTGGCCTCCGGGAGAAGTTTGGCATGCGTACTGCAGCCTTTCTCCCCTCCCTCCCCCCTCCCTCTCCCTCCCCTCTCAGGATTCCCTCCCCTAGTGCAAAACCCTTAATATATATATATGATTCCCCTGTCCCCAGCCCCAACCGTCCATTTTTATTCTTAGAAAGCTCCCCAAACTTTACTTACCTTCCCTCTTTCCACCACCAAAATAAACTTCCCGGAAGCCGCGTCCGTGTAGTGGCTGCCGCTCAGCCAATCACAGACGCGACTGCTGGTCCTGCCCCTCTGCTTGCATTTTTCGCAAGCAGAGGTGGCGGCAGCGCGGCGGAGGAAAGAGGGGAAGTAAGTAAGTTTGGGGACTTTCTAAGAGTAAAAATATAGCGGTTGGGGCTGGGGACGGAGGGGAATCATATATTAAAAATGATTTTAAGGGTGGACATACCCTTTAAAGATATGTTTAAATTTTTACGTTTTAATAACTGAATTATGTTCTGTTTTACAGAAACAAAGGTGGAAAAACAAATAGCAGCTGAAAAGAAGAAGGTTTGTTTTAAAGAAACTTTTATAAAATACTGTATTTCTCTAGCAATTATTTTACAAAGGCTAGATAGAGGGATAAAGTAAACTTTTTTTACAAATTGACGTCCATAATATTTCAAATAACTATTTACTGTAAAAGTATATTAGTAAGGATAAAGTGATAAAATTCATTATTGAGTTTCCTAAAATAAGAAACACAAAATGGTGGACTTGTTTAAACGAAAGTGGTGTGGGAAATAAAAAATATTGATTAAAATACTCTCTTAGAGATATGTGAAATGATATGTAGAGGTTTAGCTGCCTTAAATAAGGATACCAATGGCATTATTTGAATTTTTTTAAATTATTAGAATTTTTCAAAAGTGAAATTATTTCCTACAGAGACACCAGTAAAAAAACAGGAACCAACCCGCTGACATTTAAAATAGGTACAAATATAAAAATACAATGTTTCAGTTATATTTTAGTTATTGAATCTGTAGTGGATTTTTTCTAAGAAGTCTTTTTTTTTTTACAGTGACACCTGAAAAGATTACTGAATCAGAACTAAAGAAAATAAGACTGGTAAAGGACTACAAAGAAATCAATTATTACCACTTACAAATGAATAATGCTTTCTAGAAAAAAGCTGGAAAGAAGCTTGAACTGAAAACATGTTGAACCAAAGAAAGGCTCTTAGATTCAAGCTAAATATGTTTAAAGGAAATGTCTTCATATCTTCAAATAGAACAAATCATTTAAAAAATAGGTTTCTTTTATATGAAAATATTAAATGTATTAAAAGATTTCAAACTTGAAATAAGAAATCAAATATAAAAACTAACAAAATAATAATACCTTACAGAAAAGTGGTGATGACCCTTGAACCTTAACTTTCAAACTAAATTTGAGCATG
>JAACNH010004634.1:0-23250 GCA_019447015.1 Hymenochirus boettgeri | reverse complement strand
GTACACATTGTTACATTGTACAGAATACTAAGGGGTACACATTGTTATATTGTACAGATTACTAAGGGGTACACATTGATACATTGTACAGATTACTAAGGGGTACACATTGTTACATTGTACAGAATACTAAGGTGTACGGCCTGGAATAAGTCAGACTCTATTATTGTTTCCTGGATTGGAATAATTAGCGCAGAGCTACGAACATCTAAAAACACCTTTCGACTGTCTTGTTGGAACAGAAACCAATATTGATAGAAATAGTCAGAGAACAGACGGGGAAGATTCAAAAAGATCCGGACTCGTTACTTGCCTTTGCGCGATCCCGCTATAGAATACAAGATTATGCCTGGTATTGCATCGTTGGATCGCGTAAAGGTAAGATGCACCATATAACGTCCCACGCAGAACCACATTAAGTTTTGCGAAACTTAACGAAAGTGGTCTTGTATCGGAAGCACAGTGCTAGTTCCAAAAACATCTGGAAATGATGCTGTGCCCTAAAATCGCTCTAAACACAGTAACCAGATTTATTACTCAGGTTAACGTGGGTTTTTAGATGGATTTTGGCCATATTGAATCTCCCACAGAAATCAGATTCTCAGGTAATTATTTTACAAAAACAGTGTCGATTCTGTGAAGTCGCAGCTGACCAATAGCAGGACACGCTGTTAATATGTGTGCCTTCCTATGTGTGAAGCCCCGGCAGAGAAGAGGGAACTTTCAAGAGAAAGGGGGTTATCAAAGGATGCTATTGTTGTCCTTTAAGGTAAGAAAAGGTGGCAGAGATGGATGACCAGCAAATTTTAGTTAAGTATGCCAACAATATCTTAAGCTGGTACAACAGGACAGACAGGATCTGCAAAATCCTGTCATTTTCAAAATTAAAAATTAACCAAGGAATGCTGGTAGTTGTAGTTTTCATACATCTTGAGGGCCGCACATTTGACATCCCTGCTCTATATGATTGGTCTATACGCTGCCCACTATAAAATTCTTTTCAAAAGGCCAACACATGCTTACTCAAGTTAGAAAAGACAAAGCTTTTTAATGCTGGACTATCCTGCTGATTCACAATAGCACACTACAGGCTTTAGTGATCATATTAAATTAGTCAGATATCCATTAAAGTTGATTAATATAACCTCTAATGTAGAGAGAAGCCAAAACTGAGAGCCAGCGTAGTATGAACATCCACCATGTTGACAGTTCATTAGCATTGTGGTTGGTTGATTTGGGCCTTACACATTGCAAATATTTGCGCAAATTACGGGATTTTGAAATATCGGCAAAGATGGCCTCCCACACACAGCTAGAATGAAATGGACAATGAAATAGGACAAAGGCAATGCCTGTCCAAGCAATCTTCTAACATTGGAGCCCCGTGGCAAATGTCCTTGAGAACTACACATAATTGGCCCTGATAATAGCTCTCATGACTGGATGCATTTGGTAATTCAACCCACTGTGTTCTATTTAAACGTAAGACGGAGAGACCTGATCTAAAGAGCTTCAGCTTCTTCCACTTAGAGGTCAGCAATAAGTGATTAAATCCACTTTCACTTCCTCTTACCAAATGGGCCGTCTGCAGCCAAAGGTTAAGTTAACAAGCATTCTGTCTGCTTGCTGTCCTGTCTCCTTTGCTCCCTCCTGGTCTTATTACATGCCTTACTTTTTTGTTGAGGGTGGGAGATGTCAAGGCAACTTGAGAAACATTCATGAGAAATGTCTTCTGCTTCCGTATACAGACTTAAAAGGGTTATAGGTTAAAAAAAGTCTGATATTTTATTTATCCAAAAGGACTGGTAAATAAACATACTCGCATCAGGAAGAGCAAAATGATTTGACAAAAAAAAGCAACAAGTTCCGGACACTTTTTAGAGTGCAGTTAAGACTAATCTCCTTCAATAGCCAAAGCAACATGCAGAGAATTAATTGAATATGGAATTTCATGTTATTGCTATGCTGAAGCCAAGAGGGATAAAGAATAAGCAAACAAATTGGTTCCATCCCTACTTTGAAGCCAAGTCCTTGTACAAGTGGGATTCTACAATAATAATCCATATTTGTGTCCAATATATCCATTCATGGGTACGCAGTGCTAACAGATTCACTTATTATTATCTCATACATTGGGTTTGTTCTCTAAGGAGGAACTAAATAAAATTACTTTTCAAAGGGCCTTCCCTATTGTTAAAGGGTATCTTACATTAATGTGTGCATGTTTTTGTATAAGAGTTAATTCTGTTAATACAAACATACTATGCACACATTTGTTATATAATAAATGGTATGTGATTGGCCTCTCCGTGTTGCCTTTTTTTATTGAATGGCTGAGTGCCTTTGCCATTTTGGAGGGAGTTTAGAGTCTTTTTCTTGGATTTTTCTTCCCATTTAAATTTACAAAGTTTCCAGGGTTAGCGCCTATACTCGCGTATGTTATAATAACCAATGTTCTCTTATACTGCTGTTTATTCAGATACATGCTAGTGTAATTAAAAGGGAAGTCATTAATCTTACCAGATGGATAAGCTGTGGTGTACAATATCTTCCACCAGCGACAGCCGTTTCTTGTGAAGGACGACGAGCATCGCCCAAGAGAACCTGAAACACAAAAATAAAAAAAGAGCACAGCAGCTAATTATTATTAATCACAGGAACAAAGACCAAAATATTATTATTATTGTGGATTTATTATAGCGCCAACATCTTCCATAGCATTACAATCACATGGATACTTTCACATAAGCTCTGCCCCAAGAGCTTACAATCTAAACACATTATTTGATGCATACAACCTATCAGTATGCCTTAATATTGTGGGGGAAACCGCGATGCCAACAAGCACGGAGAGAACATACAAACTCCTTCTTTTCTCTCTGTTTTCAACTCTTTTACTCTATAGACCAGGGGGGTTAAACTTGTTTAAAAACTTCAACTCTTAGAATTCTGCAGCCAGGGATGTTGGTTTATGTAGTTTAAAAACACCAGGGGTTTGAATCCCTGCTTTAGACCAAAGACAACTGGTAAATGAAGAACAACTATACGCCTACTCCACTTTACCACTAGGTGTCCTGCTTTCAATCTATTAAATTTAGTCCCTCCTACCCAATAACTGGTCATTCATATTACTGTAATTAAAAAAAATAATGAATGAGGCCATGCAAAGATCTATGTCGGAATTGTAAATTATTACAGGGAACATGGTATGTTATCTAAGAAACAGAATGCTGGACAGTAATGGCCAAAGATAATAATGTTTATATGCATATACATTCTCTTCATTGACCCTTTTACGCGAGGACATTTCTTCCCTACACACCCCTGTGTACAATATTTCCCATTAATAAATGTAAACTGCTCAAGTGTAAATACACCTACACTAGTATAGTTCATTACAATGATTGGGGTTGTTATGTACAGTATTAGATGTACCAGTAGTTTAACATTAAGATTATATGATAACAATATGTTAATAAGAACTAGTACAACACTAATTTATTCAGAGACTAATGGAGCTTCTGCAAAGTTTCCCAAGGAGGTAGGAATGTGTATTCCTACTTCCTTCTGAGTGGCCACTTCAGCAACACGTACAAGTACGACTTGTGCCATGTCTGACAACTCATCTCTCCCCCATATCTCCCCTATATAATACTATCTATACACTAGTAGGGTATATAGTCTGCAGTCTGTAACCATTTACCAATCCATGTTTGTACATTATTAGTCCCATAACAATACCGGAGTGTGGTTGGGTGTTATTTCTTCCTGGGCCTGGTTCTGCACATAATGGATTACCAATTTTGCTAGGACACAGAAGGTTATTGCTCAGAAAGGGTTAAAAATATGGAGAGCTGCCATACTGACTTATCTTCTTTGATATTATTCTAGCTTTAAAAATGTTTACATTATCTTTACGAATTCTGGCGTTTCATTGTGTCCATGAATAATGACCATGCATACAATAAACTATTTATAAAGTTCTTTACAGTGTACGTAATTACTTTTTCATCATATACCCTACACATTTCTTAGTGCCGAAGTTATTCAGTGCACAGATGATTTGTAAACAAAGAAATATGTAGTCTTACAAAAAAGGCCTATTGGCCCTAATTGATAAAGGGCCAATCCCGTCGGTACCAACTCTCTATCGGTATCGCGTGTACAAAAAAATATGTTTCGATGGCAGCGATCATTCAGCATTTGCATCAAACGTGCGTTGTTTATGATGGTAAATCTCCCTTGTTTGCAGTCGCCACACCTGTACTATAGTATGCACGCGCGATCATTAGGTGTATGGCAGTCACGAACGATCTCCCTATACTTTATAGGATGAAAATAGAGGACTGTGTAGCCTAATCTTACGATGTACAGTTTTAGTGTCTACCTAGTTTCAGAGAAGGTTTGTCCTCGTTGTTTGCCCAGGTAGTTGACAGTAGGTCAGATGTATATCCGGACTTTATGGGACGCAATGATCACGGTTGTACAATAACAAGATATTACGATATTGTACGATCATCAGACTGTGTATGGACGACGATCAATCAAACAATTTTCCTATCCAGGCCAAGGATCATACGAATGCGTTGTTGGTTTCATGGGTACCTTAACATTCTAAATATCCACCTTAATGGGCATGTCACTCTAAAATGAACTTGCCTTAGATATCGTTGCTCCTACTGCTGAAAGCCTCTCCAATTCCTGGTTGCGGCAGTCAGTTAAAGAGCGTGAACTGACGTCACGCCCAATCGCCTGACAGCCACGACCAGGAAGAAGAGCGGCAACTGTGCAGAAATCCCTCTGCTCTGTTTTGCTCGAAACGTCCAGGAGGTAATGGAACAGGTCAGGTAGGTCCCAAAGGGAATCTTGAAATTAAGAATATTACGAAACATAGGTTTGGAGGGGGTTTAACATTTTAAAGCCAACTTTTTTAGGGTGGACTTGCCCTTTAACCAATAAAGATATTTTCTTATTTAAGAAACTAAAGAATCTTTTGTTATCAAAATCTTCCCTAGGGATTATTCAACCAGCCTAGTTAATCTTTCCCTCTTTAAAAAAAAATGAGGGGTCTTCATCAGGAGTAAAATCTACTTCAGAGTACTTTTCAAGTAGGTTTGCAGGATAAACACACATGCTGGGATTCAGATAAACTTGCAAGCTTCACCCTGTTACTGATCACTGTTATTCAAAAGTATAAGTACGTAGAGAGAATATTATAAGGAACAGCCAGCAGGTTCTTACTTAATTCAAATATAAATATACATTTGCTACAAGCCGGAGTCTCCCCTCCGAGACCTCAAGCATGCAAAATATGAGGAGCCTTCTGTGGATGTGTTAGTACAAGGCATTGCATAGTATTAATGCTATGGACAAAAATAGAAGAAATAGAAAAAGAATCGAAGGTCATAGCAGAGAGTGTCAGAAAGACGGGCTTTCCCTTAGCACTACTGTAGACCGTATATCATGAGTTTTTTGCACTTTCCTGCCATAGCATTGGCTATGGTCAAACATATGGTCAGACATAATTTCACTCACTTATCACATTATTATTTATTAAGGCTTTGCCCTTAGAACATGAGCATTTATATTTTTTGGTTTTCAGCTTGTTCGCATTTGTGGTGGGGTATTGCCTGGGTCTTCAGGCTTTTCCCAATTGAGTTTTGGCCTAGGAAAATAAGGAGGGATAAGTGACCCTTTTTGTGCAACAAATGGGTAAGGGACAAGAAAGAACATTCCCTCAGGCTTATAGAAATATAGTCTGTTACTCAATGGTCAACCCAGGTCCTTCAGTAAGGCTTGGCCGAAAATCAATTTACTGTGATGTCACAATTGGCTAGAATCGATGGTATGCAGAGAAAAGTTTGGGTAAAATTACCATCCACTGAACTAAAATATCAGTTACAGTGGTTAATTGGGTTCGGCCTAGAGGTGCACAGTCTTAATCGCAAAACCAACATATTGAACTATAACTGGCCTTCTGTAGTTCGATAACATCTAATTGGTGATAAAATAACACTGGCAAAATATTGCACCTCTATTAAAAAGCCTCCTTGTTCTTTAATTTTTTCTGTTTCTTCCATGATCACTCTGCATATTCAAGATAATGCTGCAATCTTAACTTAACAACTGACCTTTACACTAAAATATATTATTTCTTCCCAAAAGAAACGCATGATGTTTCATACATGCGTTTATTTGGGAATAATACATTTCACTATATAGGTCAGTGTTAAATTAAGCTTGCAGCATTATATTATTATTATTATTTTTAAACCTGTTTAGATATTCTGGTTTAATACAAGAACATCTAAACTAAAAGGCTTTTCAAAGGAAGTCAAACCAGCGTGTATTCAAATAAAATTACACAAATGGTATTGAGTACGAAATCATATTAAAAAGAAACAAATACATTGTGCCTACAGCAATGTGCATTAGCTGGCAACGCATTTCGCTTTGCATAACTGAAATACTTGATGTTGAATAGGTGTTTTCTGCATAATTAGGTTTCCATGTAACCTTTTTTTACTGGTTTGTGCTAATCAGTCAACATAAGAGAGTAAATGCAGATTTTCTATATGAATAACTGGATTCCACTACAAACAATAAATGGTAAACATAATGGTCCTTTTCTCGCATGCCCTCCTGTGGATCTCTAGACATTGTTTAAAGACTGTTGAGCTGGCCATACACATGTGATCCCACAGCATGTGTGCCTATTGCGTGCATTGGCACCTCCAATCGGTCGGGAACATCCCCTACACAACGAACAATAATAGGTAAATGCCTGTGTTTCCCCGACGACTTTTACCAATATCCTTCATTGTATGGCCACCTTTATGTGCGACTATGGTCACAGAATGTGTGACTATGGCCGTTCATCGGCACTACCGATTGGTCGGGAAAATCCCCTACACACAATAATAATAGGTTAAATCTTGTTATTTCCCGATGGATTTACCCATTATCGATTATATGTATGGCCACCTTATGTGCGGCTATGGCCGTTCATTGGCACTCAATGTATGGCACCTTAGTGGTGTACAACTACAAAAGATGGACCTTTTTCAAGTGAAAACCACTTTGTGCTACAATGTTAAAAGTAAGATTATCAGATGTTAAGCTCTGTACATGTGATCCAGGGCCAAACCATTAGTGTCCCGACCAGCTGTTTTAACAGCTATTGCTAATGTATGAGTCCAAAACAGAACAAAGGCAGTAGTTTAGTGCCTGACCAGCGCCCATACACTATTGTTATCAGGTGTACATTATCAGGCATTGCCTGCAGGTAAGACCTTGGGTCGGTTCCTTATCAAATATTGTACAAGTTCACCAGGTGTCTAAGCCTGCTTGCTGCAATTGAGACATTTAATACTGATTTCATTTTCCCATGTAAACCTTCCATCACCCACCAAACACAAAACACCGAATACACCATCCTAGACATCAACGCGGTGGTTTCTGCAAGAAAGAAGTGAGAAACCACGACATTATTGCCACAGGACGCTTCCTCTTCTGCCTATCTGGATTCTACAGAACGCCTCAAAGCCCCAGATGACTCATTTCTGTTATTACGTATCATGTAAACGGCTTGCTATTTGTATATAGCATAGTACAGAAATAAAAGTGAAAATGTGTCTAGTTTATGGGAGATCATGTTCGAGGATTTGTGACAGGGATAACCACAATATAGACTAGGGCAATGCAAATAAGAGCTACAAAAGTTTTCTATGGTATTAATTGCAGCAACCAACCAGATATTAGCTTTTTACTGGCATACTGCAGTTCTTACATATGATTGGTTTCTGTAGTTAAAGGGTATCTCCACGGGGAATGGACTTTGGGGATTTTGGTTTAATAAAGAATGGGAGGTAAAAGGAGCTATGCCTTACCTCCCGGTTTTCAATAAAACCTGCAGGAGCAAGGAACGAAGCTACAGAGCTTACCGGCCTCGCACTCCTTCCTCTCGACAGGTCCGGAAGGAGCCTGTACTGTTAGCGGCATAGGCACTGTAGAACTCCTGGCTCCTGCAGGTTTTATTGGAGAATGAGAGTATATGACAAGCTCCTTACCATCGTTTTCGATTAAACTGAAACAGCAAAGTCAAATCCCCATGGAGATACCCTTTAATTCTACAGGCAAACATGTGGCTACAACCATCTACAATTTAATAAATCTGATTTATTTCCACCGGCATTGTGTTGTTTTTTCTTTTCTTTACATCAAAAAGTGTGGTAAAAATATCTGCACCTCAAAACAATGATAAAATCAACCAAATCCAAAAGAAGAAGAGTTTTTGGTTGATTTCAGACATCACCCGTGTCTTTCACAATGAAATGTATTTACTACCAAGCTGGTATATGTCTTACAGCTGCTGTACAGTCGCAACAATCTTCTACTGTACCCTGACATAATAGAACTACCCGGTAAGATCCAACACAAAAACATATTAAAATATGGAGTAATAATGAACACTCACAACCCATACAGTATTGTAGAATGTCCAATAGAGGGAATTATTAATATAATAAATAATATAAATAGCTGGATCCTGGGTAATAAGTTAGTTTGTGTCTTCACGATGGGTTGATGTTTCTATATATATTCTATACAATAGAAGTTCAGTCATTCAAACAACACACTGTACTGTGATATTGTTGTAATCTATAGCATGTTTTTGGGATGAGATAGACTTCTTAGAAAGAGGCCAATCATAAAACTAAATACATTAAGAATATGAGCGTGAAATCAACAACCCATTGTGTTATTAGCAAACCTTTTCAAACAGATAATGTTTTACTTACAACCTGCATTACTAGTCAAATAAGGATAATTATTGTCCCCATTCTGGCAGAGTAAGCTAGCCCCTCCCTCTATGTAGTCAATCAAGGCCGTCACTACTGACACCGAACCTATGATTACTGTTTTACCGCTGCTCCCTTCTGCACATGCTCAAGTTTAAAAAGCTCATTGAGCAGGGAGGAGGCAGATACCTTTGCCAGAAAGGAACAGGATTTATCATTAATTATCTGTTTACAAATGCAAGTAATAACTCGGTAAAAATAGCAGTTGGGTTGCGGGCAGCTAAACCAAGTCACCAAGTTTTATATTTTAAGTGTGGACAGAAAAGGGCAGGTTTGCAGAAACCATGGGAAACCAATTGGAAGTAATTTCTTAATAAGTCCATTAATTAAATAAATTTAGAGTTAGTTGAGTTAAAACATTAAGACCCTATTGTTATTTACTGGACTGGTCGATAGGTGTACGGTGCCCTTTAACTGCACACAGCTCTGGAAGCAATTTGAGAACTACAATTGTGAATACAAAACTAAGGAAGTCACTTCAGGTAAAGTCATCGGAATAGTCTTGTTTTTCCTGAAACTGCTGTACAATAAGTCCTAAGTAAATAAACCTTGTGTAATGGCCCGCTTTAATATCCCCCCCTTGTTTTTATAAAAAAAGTAAAAGGAATAAAAAGAAAAGGAAAAACAAGTATTAAAAGTTTGGGATTCTGATTTTCTTAAGCGTTCAAAACAGTTTGGCAGATTGTTAATCTCTACTAAAGGATAACAAAGCTAAAACACAAAAGAGGTTTTATAATTCCAAACTAACTAATGCTGCATTTCTCTGTAAACAGGAGCATGTTGGAAAGTCAATTGATTCTGCAGGTGTATTCCATTGGACAAACCTGTCCATGAAATCTCTCAAAATAAGATGTTTTTATTTGGGGGCCTTCAAGCTGCGGTTAATTTAAATGGAAATGCCTTTAATCTATAAGGTGAGGCCCACACTACAACGCACAGGAATCGCGCAAAAACCGCGAGCGTTATCGCACGCGATTGTGTGCGCTTTTCTTGTGCGTTCGCGTTGTGGCATGCGTTTTTGCCATTTCGCGTTATGGAAACGCTGCGTTAACGCACCAAAATGGTGAACGCATGCGTACCAAAACGCGAACGGACGCGCAATCGCATGCGCATCGGAAATCGCGGGAATTTTTGCGTTCCCGCGATTTCCATTTTAGCAAAAATCGCGTGCGCAATCGCGAGCACGAAACGCGTGCGCAAACGCGCGAAAACGCGCTGGTGTGGCCTAGCCTTAACGAATACATGTAAGTAGCACGGTGTGTGGCTGCATGCCTTCAATCCAGTACTTGTTTGAATCGGCTCATTATCCCCTTTTGCTGGAAATGACTAATCTAATTTGAATTACTGCGAGGGCAAGCATGCTCAGCACTGGGAGAGGAATTACCCACCAGCAATTTCACATGACAATTCCAACTGTCACTATTCCAGCTACAAACAAAACTGCACAAAGAACAGTTTATGATAATAAGGCATTTGAGGGGCAGCGGAATGTAAGATGCAATATATTGATTCTAGATTCTAAAAAAAAAAAGACATATTAGCAACCACATGGTACAGTGATAGTCCGGAAGAATTATAGTTTCCATAATGGCATTTAAAAAAACAAAACAATGTTTTCTAGTTTAGATGCCCTTTAAAGTAGATGTGTAAAATATGTCTACTAGTTCAGGGAAATATACAATTAGTAATCAGCTTGAATCATCCCCCATCTGTCTATTTAAGGAACAAACGTCCAGTCTCTCTCCTTAAATAATAAATACTATAACAGGGAGACTAAGGAAAGGTCAGCATAATCCCAAAGCCACAAACATGTCATGGCAGAAACACACCATGTTCAATAAACTGGGTTTTTTGGGTGTTTTTTTTGCTTATTAGTCTATGTAGGCCTGCACAGGAGAACTAAAGTTAAAGGGTACCAACACACTCGCATCAAGAATTAATATTAACCAAGATACTCGCAAACTTTCATTATACTCAACACTACTAAGCATTCTTACAAAGCCCTATCCACACTGCAAACAGGTTTGGGGGTTCCAATTATGAATATCAATCAATCAAGAATTTATGATAAGGCACTTGATTGACAGCAACATATTTCTGACAGAATATCTAAAGAAATAGTGGCTAGATTAAAAAAATAAAATAAATGGCACGGATGGTTGGGTAGAAACATACAGGGAGATTCAATAAAAGTTCTTATCATTCAAATCGGTGTACTTTTGCCCCAACCAATCAAATGTTAGCTTTAAAATGTTAAATTAGATCTGATGTGGTGGGGCAAATTTAGCACCATTTTAAACGATAAGACCTTTTTATTGAATACCCCGATAGTTCCAGTAATGGGCAATCTAAAAAATCTAAATTTCCCAGTATACATACTGTTAACTTTAAGGGGCTGGTACAATTTTATACCTATCTTCCAGACTGTCAGGTTACAAATCAAT
The DNA here is from genome assembly GCA_019447015.1 of Hymenochirus boettgeri. Taxonomy (NCBI): domain Eukaryota; kingdom Metazoa; phylum Chordata; class Amphibia; order Anura; family Pipidae; genus Hymenochirus; species Hymenochirus boettgeri. Next base: position 11,945 of record JAACNH010004634.1, on the reverse strand, counting down.
AAACTGATTGGTTGTCTGTAAGTCATAACGTAAAATTGCCACACCCATTGAAGAAAAAGCGATCAGCATAAATCTCTGAACATAGGTCCATCGTAACTAAATTACCGCAGATCATTTGACCTGGTCAACTGAAATATTGGGACAGCTAGTTTATCATGTTAAAAATCGGACCATAGGTACCTTGCCTATAGTCAGTAATACTCCTTCATTGCACTAAATTCTGGTCCTTCATTGCCACTTAAATTTCCAATAATATTAGGCTATAAAAACCTTTTGAAAATTAGGAAATATAATTAAAGATATCTCACAATGGTAAGTGCAAGTTTAAATCGAGACGTGTGTTACCAACCTAGTATCATCAACAGCAGAATTCCATTTGCAAAAAAATTATCCTTTATGAATGAGGGCAGACCATGTGTACTATTGGCTGTCTGCAACATATTGTCATGGCCAATGACTAATGCTATTCCCAAAGCCACCTCCTCTGTGCATCTGCAATTAACTGAGCTATTCCTCACCCAACGAGGCTGGACTTTTTTTTTTTGTTACTCATTAGCAACGAGTAACTACTAGAAGTACCCAACGGGCTGTTTGGTGCAGCCTATGTTTCTTGGTTGTAACAGACTGTGCGGTTGAAGACAGGACACACCCCCTACTAAGGTCGCACGGTGTGTGGCTGTACTCAATGGGGATAGCCAAATTCTCTCTCCCCCTCCCCTTGCACCAAACGATAGTTGTAAAAGAGGAGAACAGTGAAACAGTTAAAACACTGCATTCATAAGAAAAATCAAATGACTTGATCGTCAAACAGCCGCTTGCCTAGTTGTTTGCTTGCAAGCTGCTGTTTCTGTGATCAATTAGTTTGATAGGTCTCTTATGAGATGTGATGTTTTAACTGTTTCATTAAAATTTACATTTTATACTATCGATGTGAATGGTCCATCTGCATATCCAGGAGGAGGCAGACTGTTCTCTTTTGTTAACAGCTATGTATTCTTTATACATGTAGCCAAATTGGTGCGCATCAGAAAAGACTCTCTCAGAGATGCTGAATATGGTATTTGCCAGGAATGCATGCCAAATCATATATCAGAAGGCTACCACAATCCTTTAGTGTTTGGAATGGAACTTGGACAAAGCGTTAGATAGTTAGGGAGAGGTGAACAAAAGGAGCAAAAAGCCCTCCACTGCACATAAAAATAGAGCGGCACCTCTTAGACAGAAGGCATCTTGCAGTTCAGCTATATTGCCCACAAATACTAAGAAACAAGAAGTAATTTCTCTACTCCCAGGTTCCCAAGAGTAAGGGGCGGATATATCAAAATTCTCCTTTAAGAAACCTGGTCTTATATACCACCTCTCTTTCGAAAGATGAAAGCTTGTTGCACCCTAGAAACAAGTCACCTCTTAAGGTCCAACTTGGGAAGCTATGTGACCTCCCTTCATCCATTAAAATCAATGTGCTCCATAGGTTCACCGTGGGACGGTATGTGAGCTCCCTTCATCCATTCTATCAATGTGCTCCATAGGTCCACCTGGGTAACTATGTGACCTCGATCATCCATTCTATCAATGTACTTGGTTGGTACACCTTGGATAACATATGTGACCTCCCTTCATCCATTCTATCAATGTACTTGGCTGGTACACCTTGATAACTATGTGACCCCCCTTCATCCATTCTATCAATGTGCTCCACAGGTCCATCTTGGGTAACTATGTGACTCCCCGTCATACCTTCTATCAATGTGCTCCGTAGGTCCACCTTGGTTAACTATGTGAACTCCCTTCATACATTCATCAATGGATACCTTGAGGTCCACCTGGGTAACTATTGTGCCCCCCTTCATACCTTTTCTCAATGTACCTGGTGGTCCAACTTGGGTAACTATGTGACCTCCCTATATACATTCTATCAATGTGCCCCATAGGTCCACCTTGGGTAACTATGTGACCTCCCTATATACATTCTATCAATGTGCTCATAGGTACAACCTTGGGTAACTATGTGACCTCCCTTCATGTATTCTATAAATGTACTCGGTAGGTCCACCTTGGGAACTATGTGAACTCCCTTCATAATTCTTTCAACTGTTAGTGTTAATAAAAAAAAAAAAGGGTGAATAGTTGGACCTGATGTCTTTGTTCAACCTCAATTACATTACTATGTAATGTGCTTCGTAGGTCTGCCTTGGCTAGCTATGTGACCTCCCTTCATACATTTATCAACGGGCTCTGTAGGTCCACCTTTAATATTCTATCAATGTGCTCCACAGGTCACCTTAGGTAATTATGTGTCCTCCCTTCATACATTCAATCAATGTGCTCCATAGACCCACCTTGGGTAACTAGTGATCTCCCTTCATACATTCTATCAATGTACTTGGTAGGCCCACCTTGGGTAACTATGTGATCTCCCTTCATACATTCTATCAAGTACTTGGTAGGCCCACCTTGGGTAACTATGTGACCTCCCTTCATACATTCTATCAATGTGCTATAGGTCCACCTTGGGAACTTATGTGACCTCCCTTAATACATTCTATCAATGTGCTCCGTAAGTCTACCTTGGGTAACTATGTGACTTTCCTTCTACATTTATCAAGCACTTGGTAAGTCCACCTTGAGTAACTATGTGGCCTCCCTTAATCCATTCTATCAATGTACTTGGTAGGGCCCATTGGGTAACTATGTGACCTCGCTTCATACATTTTATCAATGTGCTCGTAGGTCCACCTTGGAAACTATGTGACCTCCCTTCATTCATTCTATCAATGTGCTCCACAGGTCACCATGGGTAATTATGTGACCTCCCATAATACATTCTATCAATGTGCTCCATAGGTCCACAGTGGGTAACTATGTGACCTCTCCCATACATTCTATCAATGTACTTTGTAGGTCCACCTGGGAACTATGTGACCTCTCCTCATACATTCTATCAATGTGCTTGTAGGTCCACCTTGGGTAACTAGGTGACCCTACTTATCCCTTTTATCAATGTGCTCTGTAGCTCCACATTTTCTAACTATGTGACCTCCCTTCATCCAACTTCATGTTCATTTTGCTGAATTCAGGATCTAAGAATTCTCCGATTTATTTAAGGTCCCTGTGAAGTCGAATGATCGATTCAGGCTAACAAAAGAAATATGTTCTTGGAATAAGGAGTCAAACACTTCTATTGAGACCTTCATTAGAACACAAAATGTTGTAAACATCACGCGAGAGCATGGAATCGAAGCTTGTAAAATGCGCCCATTATAAACAGTCACGCCTAATGGAATCAAAACACTGCCATTCTCTTTCAAATAGTGATTAGCAGTAGGTCGCCGGCATTTACAACGATTCATTGACTTGCTAATTTCATTGACCTTGGGACTTGAGGCTAAGTGACAGAAATAGAGAAACCTCGTACATAACTCTACACCGAGTATGGCTAGACGTGTGCAAATGGCTGCACTGTAGGCTGAGTGCATTTGTGTTTCCTGAACTGGAAAGGTTAAAGGAGCAATCTGTGTGTGTGTGTAATTTTACTGTACCCATGGGGAAATGTTAAATTAGCAATACCGCTACTGGTGGCTGTTATACAGACCCCAGACATCCACACACAAAAACTTGCAACCAAGGAAAACCAACAGTGTCTTGCTGCAGTTTGTTACGGTAAGTATGTTGCCAACTACAACTCACAGAAACTGGGCTCACTAGGCCAGATGGAACGATACATCACAGATTTCACAATTATAACCTATAGCAATGTTAAATAAAGCATTGTTTAACACAAGGATTATACAAGATCTGGCATTTTTAAAATGGGATTATTTAGTAAATAGTGAAAGTCTGAGGGGAGGCACAACGGAATTAATAGCAAGCTTATATCCTGGTATTTTAACTCACTTAGGTGGCAAATGCAATGAGGAGTTTGCAACATCCAATCAGATATCAGCGTTTTACTGGGTTATTGCAGTTAGACAACATCTGATTGGCTGCTGCAAAGCAAACTTTTGCCCCCTTGATTGCATCAGCCCCTTAAAAGGGCAAGACTAAAGAATCCTCTAATACACCATGTAACCTAGTCTCCTTCCTAACATGCATAACATACTGTAGAGGTGGTGTGCTAGGTAGGGCATTGACTGGTTTAACAGACCTGTCACATCTGCTTAGCACATGCTTCTTCTGCCTTCCCGTCAGCTTTATTCAGTGTTGTGTCTGTATCTCTGTGTGTCAGCGAATCTCCATTCCGGTCAATCTTGACTTCTAAGCTATCAGCTTTGTTCCAGCTCACAAAAAAAAAACCTTTCTGCATTTTAATCTCTTGAAAAAAGCTGTTCCCTTAAAGAGTAAGTAAACAAAAACAATAACTATGTCTCATCTTAATCTATGAGGAATATAGTCGCCCAATATGAAGAAGTTAGTGGCACACACCAGCATCAGGAAGTGCCACAGGAGTGTAGTAAAAACGGTTATTTTTCAAGCCTCTCCGGCTTTCATGAGTAATGAGAGGCTCGAAACGTGTAAGGCGTCCATGCTAGTGATATACCACATGTTAAAAAGAAATAACTGGTGTTTACTACACATCCTGTGGAACTTTTGGCGTGCGTCTGTTAAGAGAACCGAGCGAAGGGTTCGGGGCTGGCCGCACCCGGACCACCACACGAGCTGTGTTTGTGGAGCAGTGAGGACTTTGTCGCTGAGAATCAGTATTAGAATCGAAGGGTTCAGGGTTTATTTTAAACACCCGGACCACCTAATTTGAAAAGTAAGGAGGCTAATTTGTATAGCTCCATTTGCAGGCAGAGTGAATTAGGCTGCTCTTTAGGATGTGTATGGTATGATGGTTGTGTTGCTGCATGTCCTCTATTCAATGTGCATACAGAGTGGAGGGCAGTCCCATGATCGCTAGTGGGAGGAGCAATGGTAAGCTGTCCATTACGCACGAGTGGCATTTTTATAGGTACTGTGGGTCAAAATGGGAGGAAGTAGGTCTTCAACCACCCTGCTTGAGGGCTAGGCCACACTGAAACGCAAACGCAAATGCAATCGCATGGATTTTGTTTGCGTTTGCGCTTGCGCTTTCTTCAATAAGTATAGGAAATCGCATGCGATTGCGATTAAAAATGCAGAACGCAAACGCAATCGCACCGAAAAACGCGCGCTTTTTTGCGTTGCCGTGTTTTTCATGATTTTTAAAAAACGCAAAAAAAACGCAGCAGTGTGGCCTAGCCCTAAAGTAGTTTTAAATATGAATACACTGAAGTTAACTTTAAGGGCATGTCCACCCCCAAAACTATAATCCCCCCAACTACTGGCCCCACATGTAGTGTAGTTTAATCCTTTCCTCACATCCCAGCTCCATAGGGTTCTCCTGTAGTCCCCCCAAAAGTCCCAAAAAATGAACACCAGGAGGCTAGCAGGTCCATATAGGACACTGCCTGCTACCTGGCCTCCCGGAGATTCCTGCCATGCGTGCTGAAGCCCTTCTCCCCCCTCCCCCCCCCCTCCCTCTCCCTCGTTTCTACTATCCCTCCCCCTAGCGAAAATCCCCCTTAATATGTGCTCCCCCATGTCCCCCAGCCCCAACCGCTTTTTTTTTATTTAAAAAGCTCCCCAAACTCTTACTTACCTCTCCGCTTTCCTCCGCTGCACTGCTGACCGGCAGCCGCGTCCGTGATTGGCTGCCGTCCAGCCAATCACAGACGCGACTGCGGTCCCGCCCCTCGCTTGCATTCTCGCAGCAGAGGGCCGGCAGTGCGGCGGAGGATCGAGGGGAGGTAAGTAAGAGTTTGGGGGGCTTTTTAAAAAAACTAAAGAAGGGTTGGGGCTGGGGGACATGGGAGCATGATATTAATTTTTCGTTTTGTGGGTGGACATAGCCTTTAACTTCCTAAGCACTGGGAGATCGCCAATAGGACAACTCTGTATGATCTTACTGGTTGAAGCTCACCGAGATGTCTGGCCCATAGTAGAGAAAATGTGTTTTACAGCTCCTGTATTGTTCCATCACTCACTAGAACTTCTCTCTACTCATAATGCATATATTGCATTGAACCATAATCAATAACATTCTCTACATTTAAGGTTTTAGTGAGGAGAGTCACAGAACATTATGAGACGTTAATACATATATGTCCAATACATTTTAGAGACAGTGTCATCATCCCTGGTTAGTGATGTCACATACATTTTAGAGACAGTGTCATCATCCCTGGTTAGTGATGGTCATTACCAGAACATGACACAGGATTTCTGTTCTGCTCTGTTCTTTTTGTAAATTGCAATATTTATTTCACTTGCTGGTCCATATTAGAATTTACCCATTTAAGGCAGAACCTTGCAAGAATCATGACATTTATTGAGAAACCATAATTTAAGGTGGAGCCATCGTCGGTCCATTGTATTTTAAGGCGGAGCCTTGAATCAGCTCATTTAAAGCAGAGCTCAGTATTAAGGGAAAAAATGTAAATTCAATGAGCATGAGACCCTATCATATCCTGAACATCCCAAGCCAGTATTCTTTAGTGCGTGAGGTGCCAACCTTATGTGGGCAAGAAACCCACCAGCTAAACAATTGTGGGTTAGATGTGGGTAATCAATTTGCATTTGCAGGGGGATGTTAACAAATTAGAGCAGCACTAGCAGATAAAAGTAAAAATCTTTATAGTTTCACAGCAGAAATCCAAACAGGCAGTGGGATTGTTTGGTGGACCAGCTCCATGATGGTGTGCTGTGTTTCAGGTCCCATAATACCGACATTACCGAATAAGATTTCTACGTGTGCTGGACTGCTGGAAGCTGCACAGAAGGTCAATACAGAGTGTCAATGTGAATGACCAGGTAAGCGAGTGCTGATTGTATGTTTATGGTAAAAAATTAAACCTTTTCTAATACATAAAACAATGAAATATTCTATTTTACTTTAATAGAGCTGCCATGACATTCTGTCGCCCGATAACCTTGTTTTATATTTCATTTTGATAAACAGCTCCTGGTCTACAGTTAAACATGAACACCTATAACATTGTCTGTCTCCCTCTTCACCAGATAACCACCGCACATACCTATGTAAATATCCATGCAACTAGATCCCGGATAAGGCTGGAAGTAACAGAAGATAACACATGTAAAAAGGTTTAAAATATTCACTATTAGATAGTACAGTGTAATATATGCTAGTATAGTACAGTATAGTAGTATAGGCTGGTATAGTACAGTAAAGAATAGTAATATGTACAGTACAATATAGTAGTATAGTAGTATAGTAGAGTATAGTACAGTACAGTAATAGTACAGTGCAGTATAGAATAGTAGAGTACAATATAGTATGATAGGCTAGTATAGTACAGTACAATATAGTAGTATAGACTAGTATAGTACAGTATATATAGTACAGTATAGTTGTATAGTACAATATAGTAGTATAGGCTAGTATAGTACAGTACAATATAGTAGTATAGACTAGTATAGTACAGTATAGTTGTATAGTACAGTATAGTAGTATAGGCTAGTAGTATAGTAGTTTAGTTAATATTGTATAGTAGTATAGTACAGTACCGTAGTATAGGCTAGTAAGTACAGTATAGTAGTAAAGTACAGGTTTGGTACGTATGTATAGTCAGTAAAGGCTAGTAAGATATTAAGTAGTATAGGCTAGTAGTACAGTACAGTAGTATAGTACAGTACAGTATACAGTATAGTATTTGAGGTTGGAAGACATACATCCATCCAGTCAAACCTACTCAGAAATACCCACATTTCCAGTATGAAGGGGGGCAGGGTGGGGATTCCTTCCTGACTCCAAGTGTCAATTAGAAATATCATTGGGTTAACTCCAATTAATTCTCATTAACTGAAACATGCAACATTCTTAATTTTTAGAAATTCATTGAGCTTTTTTTTAAACTATCCAAAGAACCTGCATCAACACATCCAACTGAAGATTGGTTCCAACAATGCCCCAGATAGATTGTATGGCCTGTTAATGTATTATACACAGTAATCATATCCCAATGCATGCACCTTTTCTTAGTGTACCTAATTGTAACTGTTCTCACATGTGCAGTTCCACTCAATATCATTTTACTGTGTGTTGGAACCATGTGTATGTTCTGTATAGCAGGATATTCTCACATTGGGTCTCTTTAAAACCTACCAAAACCTAGGATACTCCCTTTTAAAGTTTTATTGACACTGCAACTAATTTTCATATAGCTACATGGGGCATCTTTCCTTACATGGTAACTTTTGTTAAATTTTAAGAATTTGCTAACTCACACAGTATTGGGTGTAAGAGGTTGGTATAAAGCTGGTGGAAGGGTCTTGGTGCCATGATTTAAAAAGAAAAAAAAACCCAGTACATTATGAAACTACACACTGATCTTATTACGGAGTTGCTGGAATCCATTTTGTTTGTATTACCTGAATAAAATAGCCCCACTCACTTCACAGTCACTTCCTCAAGTGGTGATTCCCACGACACTTACACCACAGGTTAACTGGTAATTTCACATATCACAATGTTATGCTTTGTCTGCGTTGACAGACGGAGAATATAGGGAACAAATTTCAGACAGGATCCCTTGTGACACTCTGATCTCCCTGCAGCACAATGGGAATTTACACAGAAGATTAAAGGGGAAATAATATCACTTATGTAAGTAGTCAGGAAGCCGCATACTATCTCAACACAGAATGATCGGCCTTTTAATTCACAAAAACATGAAGTTGCTATGACCTACACCACACAACTGGGAGAGTTCTAAAGAAAATAAATGGACATATAGGGTGATATATTAGCTATCCCCAGCCTGTGTCTATAAGTCAGACCCAAGCTGGTGTGGTTGTGTGGGGTCTGCCACACATTGAGGTTCCCTAGAGACAATGTGCTTTGCCCACCCACTTGTACCACCTGATGTTTTTTCCAGGGTAAGTTGTGAATTAAGACTCAATTATATGTGTGCAAGCATTGCATATATATTGTTACACTGTATGCTACACTAAGTTGTACAGATTGTTAAACTGTATGCTAGAAAGATCAGACATTGCTAAATTGTCTATGATTACTGTAGTGTGCATACACAATTACATTGAACACGTAGTAAGGGATACACATTGTAACATTATACAGGGTACTTGGGGGTACACCATTATTACATTGTCAGAGCAGACATTGCAACACTGTACAGAGCACACATTGTTGCAATGTACAGAGCACACATCGTTAAACTGTATAGTGTACTAAGGGGTACAAATTGCTACATTGTACAGAGCACATATTGTTGCATTACAGAGTACATGGCATACACACTGTTACATTGCACAGAGTACTAAGAAGTGCACATTGTACATTGTGCTGAGTACTAAGGAGTACACTTGTTACATTGTACAGAGGACTAAGGTGAACATTGTTACATTGTACAGAGGACTAAGGTGCACATTGTATAATTGTACAGAGGACTAAGGTGTACACATGTTACATTGTACAGAGTACTAAGGAGTGCACATTGTTACATTGTACAGAGGACTAAGGTGACACATTGTTACATGTACAGAGGACTAAGGTGTACACATTGTTACATTGTACAGAGTACTAAGGGGTACACATTGTTACATTGTACCGAGTACTAAGGGGTACACATTGTTACATTGTACAGAGGACTAAGGGATACACATTATTACATTGTACAGAGGACTAAGGGATACACATTGTTCATTATACAGAGGACTAAGTGTACACATTGTTACATTGTACAGAATACTATGGGGTACACATTGTTACTTTGTACAGAGTACTAGGTATACTCATTGTTACATTGTACAGAGTACTAAGGGGTACATTGACATTGTACAGAATAATAAGGTGTACACATTGTTACTTTGTACAGAGTACTAAGGTGTACACATTGTTACATTGTACCGAGTACTAAGGGGTACACATTGTTACATTGTAAGAGGACTAAGGGATACACATTATACATTGTACAGAGGACTAAGGGATACACATTGTTACAATAAAGTAAAGGTGATCCTCTGCACTCGTCCACCTGTGGGTGCCACTCCTCGAATAGTCCAACCCTTAAGGACATATATCAATTGGAAACAGCAAAGAAGCGAGGGTCGCCACCAAAGTAAATTAACTTAATTTATTGTAAACCAACATATATCACAACGTTTCGGGGGGAAACATGCCCCCTTCCTCAGGTGATGGTACACATTGTTACATTATACAGAATACTAAGGGGTACAACATTGTTACTTTGTACAGAGTACTAAGGTATACTCATTGTACATTGTACAGAGTACTAAGGGGTACACATTATTACTTTGTACAGAGTACTAAGGGATACACATTGTACATTGTACAGAATACTAAGGGGTACACATTGTTACATTGTACAGATTACTAAGGGGTACACATTTTAATTGTACTGAGTACTAAGGGGTACACATTGTTACATTGCACAGATTAACTAAGGGGAACATTGTACATTGCACAGATTACTAAGGTGTACATTGTTACATTGTACTGAGTACTAAGGGGTACACATTGTTACATTGTATCGAGTAATAAGGGGTACACATTGTTTTTACATGTACTGAGTACTAAGGGGTACACATTTTTACATTGTACAGAATACTAAGGGGTATACATTGTTACTTTGTACAGAGTACTAAGGTATACTCATTGTTACATTGTACAGAGTACTAAGGGGTACACATTATTACTGTGTACAGGAGTACTAAGGGATACACATTGTTACATTGTACCGAATACTAAGGGGTACACATTGTTACATTTTCAGATTACTAAGGTATACTCATTGTTACATTGTACAGAGTACTAGGGGCACATTATTACTTTGTACGAGTACTAAGGGATACACAGTTTACATTGTACAGATACTAAGGGGTACACATTGTTACATTGTACAGATTACTAGGTGACACATGTTTACATTGTACAGAATACTAAGGGGTACACATGTGTACATTGTACAGAGGACTAAGGGAACATTATTACATGTACAGAGACTAAGGGGTACACATTGTTACATTGTACTGAGTACTAAGGTGTACACATTGTTACATTGTACAGAGGACTAAGGAATGCACATTGTTACATTGTACAGAATACTAAGGGGTATACATTGTTACTTTGTACAGAGTACTAAGGTATAATTGTTACATTGTACAGAGTACTAAGGGGTACACATTATTACTTTGTACAGATTACTAAGGGTTACACATTGTTACATTGTACAGAATACTAAGGGGTTCACATTGTTACATTGACAGATTACTAAGGGTACACATTGTTAAATTGTACAGATTACTAAGGTGTACACATTGTTACATGTACAGAATACTAAGGGGTACACATTGATACATTTACAGATTACTAAGGGTACACATTGTTACATTGTACAGAATACTAAGGGTACACATTGTTATATTGTACAGATTACTAAGGGTACACATTGATACATTGTACAGATTACTAAGGGGTACACATTGTTACATTGTACAGAATACTAAGGTGTACACATTGTTGCATTGTACAGAATACTAAGGGATACATGTTATTTGTTACAGAGTACAAGGTATACTCATGTTACATTGTACAGATTACTAAGGGGTACACATTATTACTTTGTACAGATTACTAAGGGGTACACATTGTTACATTGTACAGAATACTAAGGGGTACACATGTACATGTACAGAATACTAAGGGGTAACACATTGTTACATTGACAGAATACTAAGGTGTACACATTGTTATATTGTAAGCCATTACTAAGGGGTACACATTGTTACATTGTACAGCAATACTAAGGGGTACACATTTATATTGTAAGCATTTACTAAGGGGTCACCACATTTATACACCCATTGTAAATATTACTTAAGGGGTTACACATTGTTACATTGTACAGAATACCTCACACGGT
>JAACNH010004633.1:0-23253 GCA_019447015.1 Hymenochirus boettgeri | reverse complement strand
CTTACTGTAGATTGGCTATGCAGCCAGGCATTGAATCCTGAGATGTACTGTAAGGAACTGGTACACATGGTTTGGTGTGACCTTACTGTAGATTGGCTACTGCAGCCAGGCATTGAATCCTGGGAGATGTACTGTAAGGACTGGTACACATGGTTTGGTGTGACCTTACTGTAGATTGGCTACTGCAGCCAGGCATTGAATCCTGGAGATGTACTGTAGAACTGGTACACATGGTTTGTGGTGAACTTCACGTAGATTGCTACTGCAGCCGGCATTGAATCCTGGGAGATGTACTGTAAGGACTGTACACTTTGTTGGTGTGACCTTACTTAAGATGGCTACTGCAGCCAGGCATTGATCCTGGGAGATGTACTGTAAGGACTGGTACACTGGTTTGGTGTGACCTTACTTAAGATAGGATACTGCAGCCGGCATTGAATCCTGGGAGATGTACTGTAAGGACTGATACACATGGTTTGGTGTGACCTTACTTAGTAGGATACTGCAGCCGGCATTGATTCCTGGGAGATGTACTGTAAGGACTGGTACACATGGTTTGGTGTCCCTTACTGTAGATAGGATTACTGCAGCCAGGCATTGAATCCTGTAGATGTACTGTAAGGACTGGTACACATGGTTTGGTGTGACCTTACTGTAGATTGGCTACTGCAGCCAGGCATTGAATCCTGGGAGATGTACTGTAAGACTGGTACACATGGTTTGGTGTGACCTTACTGTAGATTGGCTACTGCACCAGGCATTGAATCCTGGGAGATGTACTGTAAGGACTGGTACACATGGTTTGGTGTGACCTTACGTAAATTGGCTACTGCAGCCGGGCATTGAATCCTGGGAGATGTCTGTAAGGACTGGTACACATGGTTTGGTGTGACCTTACTGTAAATTGGCTACTGCAGCCAGGCATTGATCCTGGGAGATGTACTGTAAGGAACTGGTACACATGGTTTGGTGTGACCTTACTGTAGATTGGCTACTGCAGCCAGGCATTGAATCCTGGTAGATGTACTGTAAGGAACTGGTACACATGGTTTGGTGTGACCTTACTGTAGATTGGCTACTGCAGCCAGGCATTGAATCCTGGGAGATGTACTGTAGGACTGGTACACATGTTTTGGTGTGACCTTACTGTAGATTGGCTACTGCAGCCGGCATTGAATCCTGGGAGATGTACTGTAAGGACTGGTACACATGGTTTGGTGTGACCTTACTGTAGATTGGCTACTGCAGCCGGGCATTGAATCCTGGGAGATGTACGTAAGGACTGGTACACATGGTTTGGTGTGACCTTACTGTAGATTGGCTACTGCAGCCGGGCATTGAATTCCTGGGAGATGTACTGTAAGGAACTGGTACACATGGTTTGGTGTGACCTTCTGTAGTTGGCTACTGCAGCCAGGCATTGAATCCTGGGATGTACTGTAAGATTGTTACACTGGTTTGGTGTGACCTTACTGTAGATAGGATACTGCAGCCAGGCATTGAATCCGGGAGATGTACTGTAAGGAACTGGTACACATGTTTGGTGTGACCTTACTGTAGATTGGCTACTGCACCAGGCATTGAATCCTGGGAGATGTACGTAAGGACTGTTACACATGGTTTGGTGTGACTTACTGTAGATTACTACTATAGAGCCAGGCATTGAATCCTGGGAGATGTACTGTAGGAACTGGTACATATGGTTTGGTGTGACTTACTACTGTAGTATTGGCTATCTGCAGCCAGGCATTGAATCCTGGGAGATGTACTGTAAGGACTGGTACACATGGTTTGGTGTGACCTTACTGTAGATAGGATACATGCAGCCAGGCATTGAATCCTGGGAGATGTACTGTAAGGAACTGGTACACATGGTTTGGTGTGACTTACAGTAGATTGACTACTGCAGCCGGCATTGAATCCTGGGAGATGTACTGTAAGGACTGATACACATTTTTTGGTGTGACCTTACTTAGATAGGATACTGCAGCCAGGCATTAATTCCTGGGAGATGCTGTAAGGACTGGTACACATGGTTTGGTGTGACCTTCTTAGATAGGATACTGCAGCCAGGCATTGAATTCCTGGGAGATGTACTGTAAGGACTGATGCACATGGTTGGGTGTGACCTTACTTAGATAGGATACTGCAGCCAGGCATTAATTCCTGGGAATGTACTGTAAGGACTGGTACACATGGTTTTGTGTGACCTTACTGTAGATAGGATACTGCAGCCAGGCATTGAATCCTGGTAGATGTACTGTAAGGACTGGTACACATGGTTTGGTGTGACCTTACTGTAGATATATACTGCAGCCAGGCATTAATTCCTGGGAGATGTACTGTAAGGAACTGGTCACAATGGTTTGGTGTGACCTTACTGTAGATTGGCTACTGCAGCCAGGCATTGAATCCTGGAGATGTACTGTAAGGACTGGTACACATGGTTTGGTGTGACCTTACTGTGATATTGGCTACTCCACCAGGCATTGAATCCTGGGAAATGTACTGTAAGGACTGGTACACATGGTTTGGTGTGACCTACTGTTGATTGGCTACTGCAGCAGGCATTGAATCCTGGAGTGTACTGTAAGGACTGGTGCACATGGTTTGGTGTGACCTTACTGTAGATTGGCTGGCAGCCAGGATTGAATCTTGGAGATGTACTGTAAGGAACTGTTACACATGGTTTGTGGTGACCTAACTGTAGATTGGCTACTGCAGCCAGGCATGAATCCTGGAAGATGTACTGTAGGGACTGGTCACATGGTTTGTGTGACCTTACTGTAGATGGCTACTGCAGCCAGGCATTGAATCCTGGGAAATGTACTGTAAGGAACTGGTACCATGGTTTGGTGTGACTTTACTGTAGATTGTCTACTGCAGCCGGCATTGAATCCTGGGAAATGTACTGTAAGGAACTGGTACCCATGGTTTGGTGTGACCTACTAGATTGGCTACTGCAGCCAGGCATGAATCCTGGTAGATGTATTGTAAGGAACTGGTACACATGGTTTGGTGGACTTTACTGTAGATTGGCTACTGAGCCAGGCATTGAATCCTGGGAGATGTACTGTAAGGAACTGGCACACATGGTTTGGTGTGACTTTACTGTAGATTGTACTGACTGCATCCGGCATTGAATCCTGGTAGATGTACTGTAAGGACTGGTACACATGGTTTGGTGTGACTTTACTGTAATTGCTTGCATCCAGGCATTGAATCCTGGTGATATACTGTAAGGACTGATGCACATGGTTTGGTGTGATCTCTGTAGATGGGCTACTGGCAGCCAGGCAATGAATCCTGGAAATGTACTGTAAGGAACTGGTACACATGGTTTGGTGTGACCTTACAGTAGATTGGCTACTGCAGCCAGGCATTGAATCCTGGTAGATGTACTGTAAGGACTGGTACCACATGGTTTGGTGTGACCTTACTGTAGATTGGCTACTGCGCACCAGGCATTGAATCCTGGTAGATGTACTGTAAGGAACTGGCACATGGTTTGGTGTGACCTTACTGTAGATGGCTACTGCCCGGGCATTGAATCCTGGGAGATGTACTGTAAGGACTGGTACACATGGTTTGGTGTGACCTTACTGTTAGATTGGCTACTGCAGCCAGGCATTGAATCCTGGGACATGTACTGTAAGGAACTGGTACACATGGTTTGGTGTGACCTTACTGTAGATTGGCTACTGCAGCCAGGCATTGAATCCTGGGACATGTACTGTAAGGAACTGGTACACATGGTTGGTGTCCTTACTGTGGTACGCTACTGCAGCCAGCATTGAATCCTGGGAAATGTACTGTAAGGAACTGGTACACATGTTGGTGTGACCTTACTGTGGATAGTACTGCAGCCAGGCATTGAATCCTGGGAGATGTACTTTAAGGACTGGTACACATGGTTTGGTGTGACCTTACTGTGGATACGCTACTGCAGCCAGGCATTGAATCCTGGGAAATGTACTGTAAGGAACTGGTACACATGGTTTGGGGTGACCTTACTGTAGATTGGCTACTGCAG
Organism: Hymenochirus boettgeri; assembly: GCA_019447015.1. NCBI lineage: Eukaryota > Metazoa > Chordata > Amphibia > Anura > Pipidae > Hymenochirus > Hymenochirus boettgeri. The sequence goes on along the minus strand of JAACNH010004633.1, from coordinate 19,220 downwards.
CCAGGCATTGAATCCTGGGAGATGTACTGTAAGGACTGGTACACATGGTTTGGTGTGACCTTACTGTAGATTGGCTACTGCAGCCAGGCATTGAATCCTGGGAAATGTACTGTAAGGAACTGGTACACATGGTTTGGTGTGACCTTACTGTAGATTGGCTACTGCAGCCAGGCATTGAATCCTGGGAAATGTACTGTAAGGAACTGGTACACACATTCCCATATCTAGGCCCAAGCCACCAAGTCAAGGTGGATGATATTTTGTTTGATTGGGATTATAAATTGTAATTGCAAGTCTGAGGTTAGGAAATTAGCTTAGATAATGTCAGACAGAGAATCTTGATTGGCGGAGACTCTTAAAAAAAGTCTTAAGCTACGTTGACCAATGTAATTTCATTTATTAGGGACGTCTGTCTATAGGCACTTCCCATTTCAAAACCAGAGCCTGCACTACCTGGATGTGCTCAATAAAGCCGAAACTGGTCTGTAGTTGATTCTTTGCATTGCTTGTGGAACGCAGTAAAAACCTTTTTATTAGGCTGAGGCCACACTACAACGCACAAAATCACGAGCGTTATCGCGTTTGCGCATCGTTTTCACTATTTACAAAGAGAAAAAGCATGCAACGGAAATCGCAGGTTTGCGTTCCTGCGATTCCTCTTTAAGGAAAATCGCCGCTGCAAACGCACGAAAAACGCACTAGAGTTGCCCAGCCCTATATAAAAGTATTTCGTGGAAACTGTAAATTACCCAGAAGTCTCTATTCCTTGCAATGTAATGTAATTGTAAGGGTTGTTCAAGAAGGCTGTGTGGGTTTTGCCAAATGTCTCCTGCAGCCACTGCGAGCAATGTAAGGTAGACACATAGACAGCTTTCAGTGGGGCTTGTTGATGCCAGTTCTTGTATATAATCGCCCTGTCTATGTTTATAGAACAAACTTTAATGGCTTCAAAACATACCCAATCACAGGATATAACCACCACTATGACTCCAGTTCCAACCAAATAAATGAGCACATAACACATTAAACAAGCTCCACAAAAGGAAAACAGGAAAAGCACAAATCATGGTGCCACATGTTACTGTGAAATGGTCCTCATGAGTGAACAATCATCTACAGGTAGGCACCAAACTGGTAGACTAGACACTGCTAACCAGGATCCCCCTCCGTGGTCAGACAAACTGCTCTCTAAACCAGTTGGCGCTATCAACCTTTAACTCTCCCCTTCATACTCTTCCTGTTTATTTCATTCTCATTGTATATAAGCATTTCAGATGATGTATAAATCAGGGTTTAAGTCCAGATTACATCTTAATCCTTATTCTTATTCCATTATCCTTATCCATTAGACGGATACGATCTATTTATTTATAAAAACAAAGTTTTTATAACAAAGATACTTCTATGTTGATGATATAATTTTTCTTTGTTTAATTATCCCTTTATCCTTCAAATAGCTTCCCATTGACATTGGTGTTTTTTTTATTTAGTCTCAATACAAATTCAACCTAAGAAGATTTTTAAAGGACAACTAGAACAAAAAATAACTTTAAAAAATGTAAAAGTACTTGGGGCAAGGAGGTCGGATTGATTACTCCTACCTCTCAATACTATTTCGTTGAGGAGCACCAGCATGTACAGTTTTTCATCTGCCAGGTTAGAGTCCAGGACTTTCCTGTATTAAAGATCGTACTGAAGCACTGAGAGAGCCTGGCAGAAACACAACACTGTTGTGTGTAGCATTAAATTCAGATAGAAGGCTCGGTTTATCTTTTGCTGCAAGTTTGAACAAAGTTTGTCAGGCAAAATGTTTCAGGCAAAACACATGCTGTCTGTAGGGGGCGATATTTCACTTTTTCTATGATTTATTTCGAGGTCCTATAGCCTTGACCAACGTGAAAAACTTCTATAGGAAGCTGAGAAATTTTTTGGTAGCACTTGTCAATGGGTATAATGAATTTCAGTGAGGGCTAGGCCACACTAGTGCATTTCTCAAGTGCGCCCATTAGCGCACGAGAATCACATCCCAGCACATCCCACTGCTGTTTTCACAATCACTATTTTTTTGTGAGTTGCATTCACTGAGAATATGGATTATTAACGAAATCACAGCACAAACAGTAACGCGCGTGACATTCACTAAATTGCATTCGCGTATTTGACGCTCCTTACTGGGAGCCGCAGCCTGAAACTCGACTGGTGAGAATTAACATTTTGCAACAAAATAACATTGTGCTTAACTACTCCCTTCTAAAATCTCTGCTTGATAGCGCTAACTGGGAGATGTACTGTAAGGAACTGGTACACATGGTTTGGTGTGACCTTACTGTAGATTGGCTACTGCAGCCAGGCATTGAATCCTGGGAGATGTACTGTAAGGATTGGTACACATGGTTTGGTGTGACCTTACTGTAGATAGGATACTGCAGCCAGGCATTGAATCCTGGGAGATGTACTGTAAGGAACTGGTACACATTGTTTGGTGTGACCTTACTGTAGATTGGCTACTGCAGCCAGGCATTGAATCCTGGGAGATGTAATGTAAGGAACTGGTACACATGGTTTGGTGTGACTTACCTGTAGATTTTACTACTATAGCCAGGCATTGAATCCTGGGAGATGTACTGTAAGGAACTGGTACATATGGTTTGGTGTGACCTTACTGTAGATTGGCTACTGCAGCCCGGCAATTATTCCTGGGAGATGTACTGTAGGACTGGTACACATGGTTTGGTGTCCTTACTGTAGATAGGATTACTGCAGCCAGGCATTGAATCCTGTAGATGTACTGTAAGGACTGGTACACATGGTTTGGTGTGACCTTACTGTAGATTGGCTACTGCAGCCAGGCATTGAATCCTGGGAGATGTACTGTAAGACTGGTACACATGGTTTGGTGTGACCTTACTGTAGATTGGCTACTGCACCAGGCATTGAATCCTGGGAGATGTACTGTAAGGACTGGTACACATGGTTTGGTGTGACCTTACAGTAAATTGGCTACTGCAGCCGGGCATTGAATCCTGGGAGATGTCCTGTAAGGACTGGTACACATGGTTTGGTGTGACCTTACAGTAAATTGGCTACTGCAGCCAGGCATTGATCCTGGGAGATGTACTGTAAGGAACTGGTACACATGGTTTGGTGTGACCTTACTGTAGATTGGCTACTGCAGCCAGGCATTGAATCCTGGTAGATGTACTGTAAGGAACTGGTACACATGGTTTGGTGTGACCTTACTGTAGATTGGCTACTGCAGCCAGGCATTGAATCCTGGGAGATGTACTGTAGGACTGTACACATGTTTGGTGTGACCTTACTGTAGATTGGCTACTGCAGCCGGCATTGAATCCTGGGAGATGTACTGTAAGGACTGGTACACATGGTTTGGTGTGACCTTACTGTAGATTGGCTACTGCAGCCGGGCATTGAATCCTGGGAGATGTACGGTAAGGACTGGTACACATGGTTTGGTGTGACCTTACTGTAGATTGGCTACTGCAGCCGGGCATTGAATTCTGGGAGATGTACTGTAAGGAACTGGTACACATGGTTTGGTGTGACCTTCTGTAGTTGGCTACTGCAGCCAGGCATTGAATCCTGGAGATGTACTGTAAGATTGTACACTGGTTTGGTGTGACCTTACTGTAGATAGGATACTGCAGCCAGGCATTGAATCCGGGAGATGTACTGTAAGGAACTGGTACACATTGTTTGGTGTGACCTTACTGTAGATTGGCTACTGCACCAGGCATTGAATCCTGGGAGATGTAGTAAGGACTGTTACACATGGTTTGGTGTGACTTACTGTAGATTACTACTAAGAGCCAGGCATTGAATCCTGGGAGATGTACTGTAGGAACTGGTACATATGGTTTGGTGTGACTTACTACTGTAGTTTGGCTATTGCAGCCAGGCATTGAATCCTGGGAGATGTACTGTAAAGACTGGTACCAGGTTTGGTGTGACCTTACTGTAGATAGGATACAGCAGCCAGGCATTGAATCCTGGGAGATGTACTGTAAGGAACTGGTACACATGGTTTGGTGTGAACTTACAGTAGATTGACTACTGCAGCCTGGCATTGAATCCTGGGAGATGTACTGTAAGGACTGATACACATTTTTTGGTGTGACCTTACTTAAGATAGGATACTGCAGCCAGGCATTAATTCCTGGGAGATGTACTGTAAGGACTGGTACACATGGTTTGGTGTGACCCCAGGATTCAATGCCCGGCTGCAGTAGCCAATCTACAGTAAGGTCACACCAAACCATGTGTACCAGTCCTTACAGTACATCTCCCAGGATTCAATGCCTGGCTGCAGTAGCCAATCTACAGTAAGGTCACACCAAACCATGTGTACCAGTTCCTTACAGTACATCTACCAGGATTCAATGCCTGGCGCAGTAGCCAATCTACAGTAAGGTCACACCAAACCATGTGTACCAGTTCCTTACAGTACATCTCCCAGGATTCAATGCCTGGCTGCAGTAGCCAATTTACGTAAGGTCACACCAAACCATGTGTACCAGTCCTTACAGTACATCTCCCAGGATTCAATGCCGCGGCTGCAGTAGCCAATTTACTGTAAGGTCACACAAACCATGTGTACCAGTCCTTACAGTACATCTCCCAGGATTCAATGCCTGGCTGCAGTAGCCAATCTACAGTAAGGTCACACCAAACCATGTGTACCAGTCCTTACAGTACATCTCCCAGGATTCAATGCCTGGCTGCAGTAGCCAATCTACTGTAAGGTCACACACTTCTCTGTACAAAGATTTCTGTTGCTCCACAACTTCATTGTAAAATAAAAAACTGCACAGAGTACAACTATATACAATACTAAAATGAATTTCATAATCCAACATCCGTCAATCTAACTTGAGTCGTTCATTGAACTGGCAGGTCACAAGCAACGTGACATACGTAGAATTGTTTGGTTGGTCTATTTAAAATTTATCACCTCTACAACTTATAGCACCTTATTGTTTTACTAGACTGAATTTTTTAATCTTTGGGCCATATTTATAAGGTGCAGTATTGCTGAATAGCGTTACCATACGACAGTGATTTACGGGCGTGAACGTACAGGATAGAGATCCGATTTTCCGATACCACAGCTTATTAAATACCATTTTTTTTTAAAGAATAGACCCCCCCTCCCCCACCCCCCCCCCCCCCCCATGCGGTGCACTTCCCTGTTGTCCTATTCCAACCCCCACCCACGATAAACTTGTTGCCCCCCCCTCCAGTGAACTTCCAGGTTATGTGCCACCTGGTGGCTGACACAGGTAGTGCAGTGCGTTGTGGTGTGTCCTTGCAGCTTGAATATAAGATGGCCCTATTATTAATTTACAGCGAATTTGGGACCTTTTTCCCATAGATTATAATGGTAAAAATCTTCAAATGTGGATATTTTAAAAAAGTTTGTTTCATGGTCATAAAAACAAACGCTGATACCCCCAACCCTTCACACAGACCCAGGTACACCCACCTTCGGACCTACCTTTCCATTCCCATGGCACCATACTTAAAGGGTAACTATATCAAAAAACTAACTTGATCAATCATCAATAAAATTAGTTATATGGTCATACATGCAAAAACACATACCCCCAACCTCACACACCTACTGACCTACCCTTCAATTACTGTTGCAGCAATACTTAAAGGGTAACTATAGTCAAAAAACACATTTTGATTAATCATTTAAATCGTTTTTTTTTAAGCCCCAACCTGACCCAGGTACACACACCTACCCCCATTACTGTGGCAGCCATACTTAAAGGAAAACTAAAAACAAGAAACATTTTTGACCAATATCAAAAAAGTTTGTTTTTTTAACCCCCAACCTGACCCAGGTACACACAGCTACTAACTACCCTTCCATTTCCTCGTTGCAGCCCATACTTAAAGGGTAACTGTAGTCAAAAAGCAAATTTTAATAAAAAAGTTTGTTTTTTTAACTTTTTTAACTTCCAACCTGATACAGGTACATACCAACTGAGCTACCCACTTCATTCATGTGGCAACCATATTTAAAGGGTAAGTATGTCAAAAATACATTTTGACCATCATCAAAAAGCTAGTCTTTTATTCCCCAACCTGACACGAGCACACACACACCAAGTGACCTATCCATTTATCATGTGGCAGTTATACTTAAAGGGTAAGTAAAACAACAATGTCCTCATTATTGAGTTTTAAAATCTGCAGCACAAACAAACACATTCCCTTCCAAAATACGTCCTTTCAAGCCAAATTTAAGTTTATACTTAAACTTTCTCCTTCTAGTTACTTCCTGCTTTTTTACCCTCCAATTACTGTTGACATCCATTTATATAACTATTATAGGCCAGTGAAAACCCATTGCTGGTTGGATGCAGCTGATTGGCAACAAAATATAATATATAACTACTTCAAATAATTTTTCAACATTGTCTTTCCCTGAAAAAAAGGATATGAAAGGGGATGATATGGAGAGAAAGAAATTTAAAATTAAAACAAACTGCAAATTAAATACTATCGCTGGTCTGCAAAGGCCAAGCACTAAGGGTGGGAAAGTCAAGAATGAAAAAACATTATTCCCATATACAGAATGGATTCCAGTAAATGGCTGATTGAATCTGAGCTGGTCTGTGCAGAGTATAATCCTTTCCTTTCGAATTGCCCTTTCCACATGGGTCATCTGAACTACAGCTCTGTTCCTGATGCATCAATTTGTGAAATTTGCTGAGGCTGTATTGTCCCTGGCATCATAGTCAGACAGCTGTGAAGGCAACTATGTAACTGAAACAGAAGAGATGTATGTTTGATTGACTCGCCAGCCATTAACCATTAATTGCAGGGGGTAATTACCCAAAAGGGAGTCCATTATAAAGAACAAGTTTCCCCGCTGTTTTATTTTACTAAATATTGGAATTTTTTTTTTATGTAACTCACTATTCTGGCTAGCCATGACCTGTAGTCGAAGATTGTATTAAAGGATAACTATCGTGTGTATAAAGTTTTTTTTAAATACAGTTAAAATAAAAGTACTTGGACAGGGATTAGGCTGGTAATTCCAACCTCCCAATTTTGTATCTGTGAGGAGCACCAGCCCAAAGAAAACTGATTCTGCCAGTCTTCCTCCTGGCTTCAGCACCTATCTTCATACAGGACTAGTCCAGGACTAACCTGGCAAATAAAAAAAATAAGTGCAGGAGCTCCTCAACGAAATTATATTGGGAGGTAGGAATTACCAGTCCTATATCCCTGTCCCAAGTACTTTCCTTTTTAAAAAGTAAATTTTAAGAGTATAGTTTCCTTTAAGTTGAAGTGCACAAATACACAATAATGACTGTCTGGCCTCGTTATTTAAACCACAGGTCCAAAGTAATGATGAACCCTAGTTTCTAATGAACCTGGTTTTGATTCGGAACTGCAGGTCTGAAAATTCTGAACTTGTGTATTAAAATAATAATTTAAAAAAATTGAAAATGTTTATGTAAAAAAAACAAAAACATCAATTTCTATGAGAAAATCTAAAACATCAATGGAGAAATTGAAAATGTCTATCAAATATTCAAAAATGCTTTCGCAAATTTGAAAATTTCAAATTTTATCAGATTTTCTTAAATAAATGTCCTTTTCGCCCACACACAATAATAGTCAGCCAATATGGCTGGTTCGTCCTACAGTCTTCTGACAAAGTGTAAATGTTTGGTTGCATAGTTCACTTGCGATAAAAACACAAGTCAACCATCCATCAATTGTCATATTTACAAGTAAATCACAATATCACTATTCTAACCAACTTTGCAAGTCCTCTTGTACTTTCTATTACGTGCTGTTACTACTTTAACAGATGATCTATCCACATTTCAGTTTACCCCAGGGTGCATTTAAGAACAGCAATCTAAGTTCCCTATCATTTCATCAGTGGAAAGCTCACATCTGATAAGTTATTGCCCGAAGGTTTTGTTGCAGAGTGAAATAATCTTGGAGCACTTTTGCCCCACATTGATTGAAATAATACTCTGGTAGGGCAATCAGAGAATGTGGAGGAAACTGGGGGTTATAATCCTAAATTCAAACACGCCTTGAGCTGAAGAATAGGAAGAAATAATTTTCAATTGTTATTATATCAGTTAGGCTTGGTACACACGGTAAGATTTTCCTTTTATATATGTCAGCAAGGTTCAGGGATGTGCAATCATTGCAGGGGCTTAGATAATTGTCACATTGGGCTGCTAAGTGGCAGATGAAATTCAATGTTGATAAATGGAAGGTGATGCATTTGGACTTAAAAATACTTGTGCTACTTATACTATAAATGGCTCTGTGTTAAGCGAATCCCTGTTGGAAAGGGATCTTGGAGTTTTGGTAGATAACAAACTTAAAGGAAGCAAGCAGTGCCAGGCGGCAACGCCAGAGCCACATGGTATTGTCTTGTATAAAAGAGGTATGGATTCAAGGAAGGAAAAGTAATTCTCCCTGTTTACAAAGCATTGGTAAGGCCTCATTTGGAATAGGCAGTGCAATTTTGGAATCCTGTGTGTACAAAAGACATCTTTGAAATGAAAAGGGTTCAGAAAGGGCAACTAAATTAATAAGGGGATTGGGGGAACTTGAATATGAAGAGAGACTGGATAAGTTACAATTATGTACGCTGGAGAAAAGGCGCTTGCGTGGGATATGATTACTGTGTATAAATACATTAACGGGCCATACATAACTATCTAAGTTCAGAAAGGGTTTTTCACGTGTGAGAACGGTAAAGCTATGGAACTGTCATCCAGTGGACGTTGTTATGGCAGGTTCATTGGTCAGTTTATAAATAAAAGCTGGATGAGTTTCTGCAAACAAGGAATGTTACAAGTTACTGGTATTGATACATAAAGTGAGTTTGATCCAGGGAAATTTCTGATTGCCACTTGGAGTCAGGAAGGAATTTTTTCCCCTTCATAAATTTGGTGGTTTTTTTTTTGCCTTCCTCTGATCAACAGTTAGGCAGGAAATGAGGATATTTCTAGATGGGTTGGACTGGATGGACGTATGTCTTTATTCAACCTCAAATCTATCTATGCTATACCTATACTATAATAACTATACTTTTTCATTTTTCCATCCCGGACTTATATCGCATGGTTCCGGTAAATCACGGTCGATCATGCGTCTTCTATGGGACAGCGCAATTGGACGTGTCAAACTGTCAGTCGTAGCTACTTTTTTCGTGACTGACAGTATTAGGCCTGGCCATCCGCTTGCTAATGGCGAACAGTCAGCCGGATGATATTCTTATAGATATAGACAACGAATATATCCTGTGATTCCTGATCTACAATCAGTGGACTTGTTTCAGAAAATCCAACAATACCATTTACCAGTGACTACAAAGCTATCAAGTGGGCTTCTAACAGTATGGACCCATAGAAAACTGAATTGGAAGTCACACTGATCTGGTCCTTATTAGAGATGGCCGAACTTCCTGAAGTTAGGTTTGTTACCGACTCCGAACTTCATACAAGTTTGGAAGTTCGAAAGTTTGCAAATTAACCCATTGGTAGTCAATGGGAGGAAGTAGATTGAAATGTTTGGATATTACAATAAAATAACAATGGTAACTTACTGAAATGGCTCTGGCACTGAAATCGACTGATACATTCGAGGGTTATCGAAGGCTACATTCGAGGGTTTACCGAAATCGAAGGCTACATTCAAGGGTTACCGAAATCGAAGACATTCGAGGGCTACCGAATCGAAGGCTACATTCGAGGGTTACCGAAATCGAAGGCTACATTCGAGGGTTACCGAAATCGAAGGCTACATTCAAGGGTTACCGAAATCGAAGGCTACATTCAAGGGTTACTGAAATCGAAGGCTACATTCGAGGGTTACAGAAATCGAAGGCTACATTCAAGGGTTACCGAAATCAAAGGCTACATTCAAGGGTTACCGAAATCGAAGGCTATATTCGAGGGTTACAAAATCGAAGGCTACATTAAGGTTACCAAAATCGAAGGCACATTCGAGGGTTACCGAAATCGAAGGCTACATTCAAGGGTTACCGAAATCAAAGGCTACTCAAGGGTTACCAGAAATCAAGGCTACATTCGAGGTTACAGAAATCGAAGGCTACATTCAAGGGTTACCATAATCGAAGGCTACATTCGAGGGTTCGAAATCGAAGGCTACATTCAAGGGTTACCGAAATCGAAGGCTATATTCGAGGGTTACAGAATCGAAGGCTACATTCAAGGGTTACCATAATCGAAGGCTACATTCGAGGGTTACCGAAATCGAAGGCTACATTAAAGGGTTACCGAAATCGAAGGCTACATTAAAGGGTTACCGAAATCAAAGGCTACATTCAAGGGTTACCGAAATCGAAGGCTACATTCGAGGGTTACAGAAATCGAAGGCTAATCAAGGGTTACCGTAATCGAAGGCACATTCGAGGGTTACCGAAATCGAAGGCTACTTAAAGGGTTACCGAAATCGAAGGCTACATTCAAGGGTTACCGAAATCGAAGGCTACATTCCAGGTACCGATCGAAGGATACATTTGAGGGTTATCGAATTTGAACGTTACATTCGAGGGTTACCGTTTTGAGAATTTCGATAATCCAAAATAAGTCAGCGAGTTTGGATAGTTCGAGTTCATCTGAACTCGGGTTCGAGTCCATCACTAGTCCTTACTTAAGCTTGGCGCATATTAATAAAATCGGCACAGTAGAATAACCAAAACAAAGCCTCATTCATTACAACAAAACCAATTCCACAGACAAACCGTTAACCTTGGAACAGAGAACGTTTATTGGCAGTAAAGTTGCATCATTTAGATTTCTGCAGGGCTCTGGGTAACCTTGCCAGTCTTTTTATTTTTACAGTTTTCACTTCCTGCCCTTTTTTCATCTGCTCTGCCCCAGCTCCCTTGTATTGCTAATGATTCATCCTTCCTTTTTTATATCTCACAACTTGGAGGATCTGCACTGGGACCCCTCTCTTAGCTCTGTTTATTAACTCTGCATTTATTTCTCTTATGGCCTTGCTGCCACCTGCATGCAAATCGCTCACAGCTTATCTGTTTGTTTTGCTTTCATACCTTCAATTCCAATCTCTCACCTATTCGACCATTGATTTCTTCTAGAGGTAAAATACTATATAATGAATGGGCTCTGAAAACAATAGAAGGTGTGGGTATTTTTTGTTAACCGTGTACAACAATGGAGTTCTTGTGCCCAAGAGATACTTGTCTGGAACCTCATATCATAGATTGTTTTTTTAATGGAATAGAATTTTCAGAATCGAAGAAATAACTCTTCATTTCTCTCTCTACAGTGCAAGCGAGCGCCGATCGCAGGTACGTCTCATGTTCGTCCCTGCTTGTTTAATTGAAGAAGGAGGTAAGACAAGCTCCTTTACTTCCTGTTCTTCAATTAAACAAGTCCCTTGTTTGATTGGATACCTTTTAAAGGACATGCAGGTGGCACCCAGGTCCATAAAGGCGAAACGTTTCTAAATGCAGAGTTAATAAATGAGCTATGGTTGTACTTTATAGACAAGGAAGGGTGAAGGACAGAACTTTAAGAACTCACGGATCTCACTGAAAATTCTGAAATGATTGAAAATAAAAGTAATTGGCACCAACCACAGCATCCAACTCTGGCATAACGACAGCAGTGTGTTGTGTGTTACCATCCGTTTGTGCTGCAACAACTTTGTGGTAACTTTTTATTTATATTTATTTGTTATTATTTATGGATTTTTGCCATTTTTGTGCCTTATGTTATTTGATTTGCTTAATTCTAGTTCTATATAAGCTCCCAATTCTTCAAGATTTTTCTTTAGTACTAGAGATTATAAACCTGTAACAACAACAACAAGCTGTGTCTTACCTCTTCCTTTGCTGTGGTTGTTGGTTCATTTATGACCTATTGTTACTAGGCCTCAGCTCCCATATCCTCCTTTTTTTTTGTGGAAGTCTAAGTATATGCAGTACGCACATGCTCTCTAGTGAAAAATCTCCAGCCTTGCTTCCTAGAAGCTAACAGGCAATCACCGGCATCCGCCCCTGTGATTGGCTAAGGAGCGATGCCTTATCTAATAACAGGGGGGGATGCCAGTCGAGCCCCTCCTGCTTGACTTCCATGCTCGGAAAAGGCGCGGGAGTTAAGCAGAAGGCATCGCTATAAACCCCCAAGGTCGAGGTTTGTAGCAATTCCCTGCAGAGACTAAAATTTTATTTGGGATGGAGTTGCCCTTTAACAATCACCTTTCAAATGCTTCCACTTTAGCATGGAGACATCTGTATAGAAAATAGTTGCATAGAGAGTGTCAGGGGGCATGGCCAATAGTTGCACATGCTCACAAGTCTCATTGAAGACTACATGCGCTGTGAGTTGTACTGGCAATAACATGGAAGCTTTGTAGTTACAGAAGCTACTTGTAAATAATAAATGCACCTTATTAGAGAACTATCTTACAATGTTTAGGTTGCTGGGGAGAAAAGCTCCCCACAGGGCAAAAAAATAAAGGTTCTCTTTAAATCGATGCTTCTCTACAAACCATCCCTGTCTGTTAAAGTGTGTCTCTCAGAACAGTAGTGAACAAGAGAACTTACCTGCGATCAAGTTCCTCCTCTATTCCTTTGACACCCCAACGCTCCCTTTCATTACCTTAGAAGGGTGCATGGGACCTGTCAGAGGAACAACGGGGAAGCACGATCGGCGGTACGTTCCCTGTGTTCTTTCCTGTCTCCTGCCTGTTTAGTTGAAGAAGACGGGAGGGAAGACATAGCTTATTTACCACCCATTCTTCAATTAATGGAAATCTCTGGAGAGAACAATAAAAAGCTTCAATGTGAAAAGTATTTTTAAGCTTCTTGAAAGTTGGTTTTTTCCTACAAACTAACACCCCACACTGATGTCCCTGAATTAAGCAACCAACACTGGTGTGGAGATCTAAAATGGCCCTATGAGGGTTACATTTAAAATAGATAGAAGCTTCTAAGCAATGTCTGAGAACCAGGCTTTTGTCAATCACTTTAGGTCCGGATTGTGGACGAATCAACAGAACCCCCTTTGTTTGGTGGAATTGGAGATAGTTTTCCAGTTCATTACAGCTGTCAATCAGCGTGTGATCTTTCTGAAGAGGAACAAACGATGCAGATGTACAGTTCAATGGGTAGACACTTCAAGTGATAACAGTCTAGCGAGGCAAACTAATTCTGCTGCACAAGAGTTAACCTCCATTAGTCAGTAATCCAGGGTTTGTTTGTTTGTGTTTCTATGCAGTTTTCCAGCCTGCAGATCTCTGTGACAAATGGAAATATTTCAGATGACAATTCTGGTGAGAAGACATCAAGATGGAACCCTAGCAAAGCTTTGCTGATTGCGCTAAACAGTATAACTGTGCGTGTGTGTGTTGGTAAGCCAAAAATTTTTAAAAAAATTGTTTTATCCTTATAAGAACAGATCATCTATCTATCTATCTATTATCTCATCATCAATCTAATCTCCATCTTCTATCCTCTATCTATCATCTATCTACATCTTCTATCATCTATCATCTATCTATCATCTTATCATCTATTTATCATCCATCTATCTATCTATCATCTACTATCATCTATCTATCTATCATCTATCTATCATCTATCTATCTTCTATCTATCTATCATCTATCTATCTATCTATCTATCTATCTATCTATCTATCTACTATCTATCATCTATCTATCATTTGTCTATCTATCTATCTATCTATCATCTACTATCTATCTTCATCTATCTATCTATCTATCTATCATCTATCATCTATCAATCATCTATCATCTATCTATCAATCTCTCTATCTATCTATCTATCTATCATCTATCTATCTATTATCTACCTATTATCATGTATGTATGTGTCTGTCTGTCTGTCCGTCCGTCCGTCCGTCCGTCCATCTATCTTCAAGAGGGCTTGAAAAAATGCCATAAATGTCAAAATGTCCCTTATTGAAGATGTCTTAAGCCTGGGTACACAGCATCCAATAGTTTGTGACTGATGCCTGACCGTTTGCCCGATGGAAAACCAAGGCCGATGTTGACCTCTATGGACGGTCCTCACGGCCACGGGTCGAACAGTCATTTTAGAATGTATAATTCCACTGTGTGTACCCAGTTTGAATTGACCGCTATCAGACTTATTTAATAGAAGTGCAAAACTTTGCCTGACTGTTAATTTGAAGTTACCAATCAATCTTACCTTTTGACCAGCCTATTAAAATCTGTGCATCACATCACCGGCCCAGCCGGTTACCGCTTAATATTGGGTGCTCGGTTGGGCACCCATACATTAAACCATCACACATCGTATGGAACTTAATTTACAATACACATCTAATGACCACCTTCTGGCTGTAAAGAAATGCTCCAGCACCCCAGACAAGCCTTGTTTGTTCTACAAAGTCTACAAATAGCCTTGACATATGACAATAAGGTCCAACCCCTGGTTATTGTACCTATGTTGTATTAGCTATTAGAAAAGGGAGAATGATTTGCCTGAATAGTGTCAAAATAATCAATAGATATCTTTATTTCAAGGGACATCTATAGTTTGGAAACAATATTTCCCATGAAGGTTTCAACAACTTGGAAAGCTTCATCTCTTATCTAATTCCATCTCAGCTAAATGAATTTATTGTTTCTACAATTCGTGTCAAAGCTGAAACCAAACAATTCACAGACTTGTCCTGCAAAGTCCCATTGAATACAGTTCCAAAGGCAAACAAATACCGCTATAAACGCAGACAAAAGTAGTAACCATATGGAATCGTACTGAAAACACACGCAAAGCTAAATAAATAAAGGATTCTACTATCTAGACACTCTTTACACAATTATTCCCTTAATGCAATGCAAGATGGTGGGAGACCTGTTCATTCACACAGGATTTAATCTCACATCTGGTCTGGTCTGTCTCAGACTTCAACACAAATGCTCCTGCTATCACATGGTCTCTCCAAAAAGGTTTCAACACAACAAAGCTATGAGCTTCTTGGTACTTTAATTGATCGGTTGTAACTGTTTTCTTTGGGGCTTTTAACAAACATTCTTTCATCACTCAGTGAATGACGAGGATTTTTTTTTTTTATTTCTCCGTAAAAACAAAATAGACCAATAAGCAAAAGTTCTTAACTTGAAAGCAAACCAGCAAAAAAAAAAAAATATATATATTCAAGATAAAAAAAAAAAAAAATGACTTTAATAAATCGGTAAGAATTAGTGGGTGATAGAGTAGTGACTGGTTTAATAAAGGGAATTAATTTCCAGTATTGGAATGCATAAAGATTTGTGTTTGCACCTGGGCAATGATTTCCATTGTGTCAGATCCAACATTTTTTCCAAAGTTTTTATATATATATATTTTTTTTTTTTTTTTGCAATTCAGACCACTCAAAAAAAAGCTCGATCATTAGTGATGAATCAGTTTCTGAAATTCTGGTTTTAAAATCCTCGGATTGAATTTTCATCGACAATTGAAACTTCCATCCGAAAATCGAATTTGTATTGAAAACCGAAATTGTCTATTGAAAATCTAAAATCCTACAGGAAATTAGAAAATTCTGATTCTGTCTGATTATTGGAACAATTAGGGCACGGTCACACTGCGCTGCAAACGCAATCGCACACAGAATCGCATGCATTTCTTGTGTGTTTTTTGTCGCTTGCGCATGCGTTTTTTCAATATAAATCAAAAAATGCATGCGATTGCGCACGCACCCAAAACGTCGTTGCCGCGTTTTCAATGACCTGAAAAAACACATGCGCAAATGCAGAAAAAACACTGCAATGTGACTTAGCCCTAAGTTCTGTGGATTCGCCTAGTTTTCGTAATGATCATGGCTGCAGTTTCGTAATGATCATGGCTGCAACCACCTAGCATTTCTATTTGGCCCTCTATTCTTTTAGTAAAGGTATTACATAGCAGTTACTGCCACCAAGCATGATATCCCTTACAAAGTTAGGAGGACGTTTTCTGTGCATAGCCATATCATAGTAACAGTAATGAGTTTGAATAAAGACATACGTCCATCAATGTCCAACCTTTTCACCTTTCTTTTTAACCCTAACCGGTTTGATCCAGAGGAAGGTAAAAAAACTAAAAAAAAGGGAAATCGATTGGGTAAGTGACTTACCTTTCTCTGCTGGCTCCTGCATTGAAGAACGGGAGGTAAGACACAGCTCCTTTACACCCCATTCTTCAATAAAACGGAATGGCAAAACATTTTATTTCCAGTGGAGATACCCGTAAGAGAGCATGATGATCGATCTTTTATAATTTTTTCTTGAATAACCTTTTTATTTAATTGTAACAACTCAGTCTTAAATATTCTTAAGTATAACTATTTCCTCCATTCTGGCAGAGTAAGTTGCCACCTCCCTTCATGCGTCAATCAAAACTGTAACTGCTGACATAGCAGCCAATAATTGTTGTCCTGATGCCCCCACTGCACATGCTTAATCTCACAAAGAGCTCATTAGCAGAAAAGGAGGCATATACCTTTGCCAGAACGCAAGTGAACTTGTCATTAAAAATCTATATTAGGGGCACACGGTGGTTATCACGATACCTTGCAGCGCTGAAGTCCTGAGTTCGATTCCCCTGGGACACATCTGCAAGGAGTTTGTATGATCTCCCCGTGCTTGCGTGGGTTTTCCTCTGGGCACTCTGGTTTCCCCCACAATCATAAAGACATACTGATAGGTTGTGTATGTATATAGTGATTAGATTGTAAGATCTTCTAGCGGGCCTGATGTGAATTGAGTAAGTAATTGTAAAGCGCTGTAGAATTAGCACTATATAAGAAATAAATACAGAAAAAAAACAATACATATTTATTGATTAATCACCAGTTCTTGTTTTTTTAATGGTGGACATATCATGGTAGTAATGCATCATAATAAAGTTCGTTAGGGTGGGGTAACTAACCAGTGAATACTTTTTTTTTAAGCCCTTTAATTACCAGGGATTATTAGTGTGATTACCAATTGTGTCTAAGGGGCCCTATTATAAAAGAAAGATCAATATACGTTATCGAAAATAACGTCGTTATCGGAAAAAGCGATCGTTATGGGAAAATAGCGATCATTATTTTACGTTTTGTTTGGATAACATCTTTTGTAAATAGGCCCCCTAATCTTATATTTCATTATTAAAGGCATATTAATGGTTTTGTATATTGAAGCTTTTATCCTGCATTTCTGTGGCTTTTTTTTTTACAATTTTTACATTTGGTTTATTCCCATCCATTTTAACCATTTTCTTTATTTTTGACCTTCAGTTTTTCTATTTGATTCTGATTTTTTAAAAACACGGACCAAGTCATTAAATGTCCTTCCTATGCTTAATCCACTAAATACTTTGTCTAGACTGCATAATTGTCCTAAGCACAACTTGCTTTTTTGTTTTTTCTTCAGCAAATAGAGGGACGACATTGAATAGGCTAAACTTCGTACACGTGCAATCGCCCATACACTTACCAATAGTTGTCCAACGGGTGTTGGTACATATCATGCACAGTGGATTGGACCCCGAACCGCACATTTGTATGGTCCTTGAGGAACGCGAACCGGAAATTCTCACGATTTCTGATGCGCATCCGCATTGCGCTGCCGTTCGCGTTTTGGTAACGCATACGTTCACCATTTTTGGTTCCGTTAACGCAGCGTTTCCATAACGCGAAATGCGAAAAGCTAACGCAAACGCACAAGAAAAGTGCACACAATTGCGTGCGATAACACTCGCGAATTTGTGCGCGATTCATGTGCGTTGAAGTGTGGTCTTCGGCCTAAGGCTGTGTACAATGGTATTTTTTTTGTGTCCAGACCGACCTTCACCGATTGCGAGGTTTGGCAGGGACGAATCAGTGCTGGCCATCAGTTTGATGGGACGTTCGTGCAGTCATAAGAGACGATCGGTGGAGATTTACCAGCATTTCTGATCGCCTATTCGCCCAATCTGATTTTTTGAGCCAACCAATATACACAAATCGAAAGATCATCGGGTTGGCCCGAAAAAACCTGCTTGTTTTAATCCATGAAACAGTTAACCCACTGCCTTAGTTGGTATCAATCAATAAATTTCATCCTTGCTAAATATAAACACACAGTTTTTATAGTTGATTCACATATAAGCCCAATATGCAGATTAATGTGGCCAGTTATTTCCTTCTTTCGTCTGCTTCGGAAATTGCCGCCTCCTCTTAAAGGCATATTCACCCATTAACATGCTTTATGTGTTTGTGAGCTTCCAAAGATCTCCACAAGACGTAAAGTAGGTGGCAGAGTGCAGTGGGACACTGGTGGACTTTAAAGTAAGATATAGTCACTTAGGAGCTCCAGAGAAAGCAAGTACTGTTAAATGGGGGGATAGGTTGTGTATGTTAAATTGTACAAGCATGATGGAGATGGCTTGGGGAGCGACCATCAATCATAGGCCATGATGGGTTCTTGACTTGTGGAAACTGGCAAGGACACTGTACTGCAATAGGTAAGTACAGGGATCTTGCAGGTTGTGGGGGCCTGTAGTTAGAGGTAAGTTGTACCGGATTGGCCGATCATTCCCTTTATCTTGGCATGTGATATGTTACCCTTATTGTTTGCATATTCATTTCCTACCCCCTTTCCAGTACGAGAGACATGGATATGAATTTATAGGTATAAACAAATTCACATAATGACATAAAAACCTCCCACCCTTGTTAAAACCAGTGGGAAACTCAATATTATTATTTATTAAGCTTTTCTTTGAACTTTTTTTTTTTTTTAGTTGAAAATTATTTCCAACCTAAGCAGATTTAAAAAGTAAATAAGCCCCCCCGACCCCTTCATGTATTATGTAGGAAATGCCAAACATCAGGAAACCCGAAATGTTTATCTTGTGTCCTTCAAACCCTTTGTGTGAAAATGCCCATTCATGATATTGCAGAAGTGCATTGGAGTGTGGCTTATATCATTGTGATCCCAGCGTTTTCTACTGTCCCGGGAAATAGTGTCCAGGGAAGGGATAAAAGAATACACTATACCATGGTTCAGCAATTTGAGCCAGTAACCATATCTTACATTACACCCGCTCTATACAAAATATAAAAGACAACGATACATTACCAGGTTCGGCAGAGATTTTAACCTTGTAACCGTCCTGCCTGGCACATTCATTTGCTATGTAAAGTTAACTGCAAACA